>JAWZYT010000194.1:300000-305000 GCA_034508575.1 Petrolisthes manimaculis | reverse complement strand
TCTGTCTCTCTCTCTGTCTCACTCTCTCTCTCTCTCTCTTTCTCTCTCTGGTATTACAGCATTAGTGAATCTGGAGTAACTGATTCCTCCAAAGTTTTCCAAGCAACAAGACACCAGTATATTTATTAATCTTAATAAAGGGGTGTGGGAATAGGGGGACAGGCTGGGGGGTTGGAGGGATGCGGGAGTAGGGGACAGGCTTTCTACCCCCTGCAAGCCAGTCCCCCTATTCCCGCACCCCCCTAAATCCCCCCAAAGCCTGTCCCCTACTCCCACCCACACCCCAACCCCCCAAAGCCAGTCCCCTACTCGCCCCCCAAGCCTGTCCCCTACCCCCCCCAAACCCCCCCTCCAAGCCTGTCCCCTACTCCTACCCCCCCCAAGCCTGTCCCCTACTCCTACCCCCCCAAGCCTGTCCCCTACTCCCCCCCCCAAACACCCCCTTCAAACCTGTCCTCTACTCCCCCCCCCAAGCCCCCCCAAGCCTGTCCCCTACTACCTCACCCCCCAAACACCCCCCCAAGCCTGTCCCCTATTCCTGCACCCCCCAAGCCTGTTCCCTACTACCTCACCCCCCAAGCCTGTCCCCTACTCCTGCACCCCCCCAAGCCTGTCCCCTACTCCTGCACCCCCCCAAGCCTGTCCCCTACTCCCACACCCCCTTAATTAAGCTTACATAAACAACATAATATATCACATTACAATTATAATGTTGCCTTTATTATCTATTATAATTATATACTTAATATTTCTTTTAATTCAACATTTTTGCGATCATAAACTCTCTTTAATTAAGTAAAATATATGATTTCTACGTACTAACTCAAATGTTTATTTTTTAATGAAAACTTAATACTATTCCGTATCATTATATAATAGTGTGTAATAATAATAATAATAATAATAATAATAAAAGGTTTATTGAGTGAGGCAGCCGAGGGCTGAAAATATACATTAAAAAAAAATCGTAATGGAGTGGATGATAATGTATGGATAAATATAGATGAATGAACAGACATACACAAATACATTCGCGCACATGCACACATAATATTCATTCGCACAAACAGCACACAGACGTACACAGATACAATCACGCATATTCACTCACACATGGACATATTTTATGGATACATATATTTATTTGTGCTGTTGGTTTATTAATGAAACTATTGTTGGGATTGGACTATTCTTATATCTGTCCGTCCTGGCTTTTATGGGTTGGAGAAGGTTGAAGTGACGGACATCATGACGGGGTTTGGGTATGGTCGGTGGGAGAAGATTTCGGTGTCGTGGGTGGATTAACAGTTGTTTACTGAAGTCCCAGAGGAGCTGTTGGTGTCTGGTGGCAAGGGATGGTATTGTGAGGGTATTGAGGGCTTGTTGGTAGGTGGTGTATTCTGTACCCAGAATGACACGACATGCTCTCTTCTGTACCCTCTCTAACTGTTGCCTCTGTGTCTGATTGATGGCTGAAGACCAACAAGGGCAGGCGTAAGTAAGTTTGGGAATGATGAAGGTGTTATATATTCCCACCAGTTCCTTCTGTGGTGTCCCTAGAGTCTTCAGTCGCCTTAAAATAAACAGGCGGTATGTGGCTGACTGGATGATGGTGCTGATGTGACTTTTCCAGTTAAGTTTGTCATCCAGCATGACACCTAATAACTTGGTGGTGTTCACTATTTGTAGTTGTTGTTGTCCTAATGTTAACACTGGTGGTGGTGGTGGTGTGATAGCAGTGTGAAATTGCATCACTACTGTCTTGTCTTGGTTGATGGAGACGTTGTTGTTGTTGGTCCACGTCTGGAGGTTGTTAAGATGTTGTTGTAAGGGATGGTAGTCAGGAGACATGTTGTTGATGACTGTCCCAACGGTAGAATCATCCACATACTTCCAGCGAAAATCTGCATCTGTCAAGGCGTCGTTGATTAGGATGAGAAAGCTTAGGGGTCCGACTCGTGTCCCTTGGGCCACGCCACATGAGAGGTGTTGTAGTGTAGACAATGTACCCTTGTGACGCACTGCTTGACGTCTGTCACACACGAAGTTTGCCAGCCATGCTACTAGACTGGGCTCCACTCCAATATCGATAGCTTTCCTAAGTATTACGTTATGGTCTACTAAATCGAAAGCCTTTCTGAAATCAATGAATGCAAGGGCAACTGAGGTCTTTCTTTTTTCCAGGTTACTGTATATGAAGTCAAGCAGGCTAATGAGACAGTGGGTGGTTGATGATGACTTCATGTTTCCAAATTGTTGGGGGTCAATTACATTTGAGATATTGGCTGTGACCCAGTCGAACACAAAACTTTCACATAACAGGCTTGGGAGGGGGGTTATGGCAATGGGTCTTAATTGATCAAGTGACTGGGGTTTGGAGACTTTTGGTATTGGAGTTACATAAGCTGTCTTCCAATCCTGTGGGCATTTACTCTGACTAAGGGATGCGTTGATTATTGAACAAAGGGGTATTGCAAGCTCAACAGCAAACTCACGGTACAATTTAACAGGAAGGTCAATAGGGGTAGTGGAGCGTTTGAGCTTAAAGCTTAGGAGCTTATTGTAGACCTCGTGCTCATTAACGCGTGGGGGAGGGATGGAGGGTAGGTAAGCTGGTAATTGGGTAGAGTCCAGTCGGGGCAGGGTTTGACAGATCTTGGCGAAATGGTCATTTAAGAGATTAGCTGCTTCCTGGTTGGTATGTCCGTCAACACAGGGGATAGAGGGTGACTTTTTCCCCATCCCACACAGGTCCTTAAGTTTCTTGTACCACTGACTCATGTTCGTAGATTTGAGGTGGTGAATTTTTGTTGGGTAGTACAACTTTTTGGCAGCTTTGATTTCTCTTATAACCTTGTTGCGCAGCATGTTATACCTCCTCCTGTCGTTGTAAAACGCCTTGTTGCGCTGCTCCATCAGTCTCTTGATCCGTGGTGTAATCCATGGCAGGTCAGCAGGGTGATTCCTAACCTTCTTAGTAGGGAAGAAGTGGTGGTAGGCCTGGGTGTGTGTTTGTGTGTGTGTTACAGATTATAAAATGGTTGCTGAAGGTACTGTATAATGTGTATGTGTGTGTGTATGTGTGTGTGTGTGTGTGTGAGTGTGTGTGTGTGTGTGTGTGTGTATTACAGATTACAAAATGATGGACGAAAGTATAATGTGTGTGTGTGTGTGTGTGTGTGTGTGTGTTACATATTACAAAATGATGGACGAAAGTATAATGTGTGTATGTGTGTGTGTGTGTTACAGATTATAAAATGGTTGCTGAAGGTACTGTATAATGTGTATGTGTGTGTGTGTGTGTGTGTGTGTGTGTGTGTGTTACATATTACAAAATGATGGACGAAAGTATAATGTGTGTATGTGTGTGTGTGTGTGTGTGTGTGTGTGTGTGTGTGTGTTACAAATTACAAAATGGTGGCTCAAGGTACTGTATAATGTGTGTGTGTGTGTGTGTTACAGATTACAAAATGATGGACGAAAGTATAATGTGTGTGTGTGTGTGTGGGTGTGTATGAAACTAATGGTGTTGATGGTGCTACAGATTACAAAGTGGTGGATAAAGGTGTATCAAGAACAGGAAGGGAACCAACAAAGTCTTGTAGCTGACCAACAGTGTCCCAGAGGTGTGGGTCGCTTCCCTTCCAACAAGCTGAAGGTGAGGTGTTATGACGGTGATTACTGTGGTCAAGTGTTATCACCTCCCACCATAACAGGTCAGTAACACCAATATATATCTATCAGTATATATCTATCTCTTTACACACACACACACACACACACACATAGAGAGAGAGAGAGAGAGAGAGAGAGAGAGAGAGAGAGAGGTGGAAAATAAGTCATGAGTGAGAGAGAGAGAGAAATAAATAGAGGGAAGGTGGAAAATAAGGCATGAGAGATATAGAGAAAGAAAGAAATAGAGAAGGTAGAAAAAGAAGGCATGAGAGATAGAGAGATAGATAGAAGGGGGAAAAAAGGCATGAGAGAGAGAATGAGAGAGAACAAAAAATAGAGGGAAGGTGGGAAAGAAGGCATGAGAGAGAGAGAGAGAGAGAGAGAGAGAGAGAGAGAGAGAGAGAGAGAGAGAGAGAGAGAGAGAGAAGGAAAATATATTGAAAGATGGAGAAAGAAGAAAGGAAGGAAGGGAGAGAAAAAAAAGAGATAGAGAGTAGGTGAAAAAGAGGCATGGGAGAGAGAGAAAGAAAGATACAGAGAGAGAGAGAGAAAGAGAAAGAGAAAGGGGTTACAAGAAGGGAAATTACTAAAGTAAGTGTAAATTATATATAATTATTTTATCATAGTTACCCTATAAATTCTGCTGATTAATCATTTTCTATAAAACAAAGTTACCACAGAAAACGAATGAAGCACTAACTATTATTTTATATTTTGTTATTGCTATTTATCCCTCTTTTTTTTCTTTCTATTTCCTTTGTTCTTAGTATCCACCTCTCTATCACCATTTACCAATTCCTACAAGGCCTCTCTCTCTCTCTCTCTCTCTCTCTCTCTCTCTCTCTCTCTCTCTCTCTCTCTCTCTCTCTCTCTCTCTCTGTATTGATAAGGAAGGATAGAGAAGGAGGTTATGAAGGTGAACACAACACTATCATTTCATTGTCTCACCTTCAGAGTACACCAATGTATCGACAACATATCCAGGAATGGACATAGGTGTGATGGAAGGGGAGGAACAGGTGACCAGACTTACCTTCAAGGACCTACCAAACCAACACTGGAGTATCAGTTTGTGGTACTCTGGTTATACTGGTGCCATGGTAACAATGTCTCACACACCAAATAACATCATGACTCAACATGTATGGCTGGAGGTGATGTGTGATGGTTGGTACATTCCTGACTCCACCATTGTTCAGGTGTACAATGACATACCTTCAACCACATCACCTCCACGATACTACTTGGTTCAGGTCAGTTGTGTTTACCTTCTTCTTCTTCTTTTTCTTCTTCTTCTTTTCTTCTTCTTCTTTCTTCTTCTTCTT
>JAWZYT010000194.1:110000-297500 GCA_034508575.1 Petrolisthes manimaculis | reverse complement strand
ACCAGACAACCAGTAACAAGGAAATACACACACAAACAGACAGAAGTACCAGATAACCAGTAACTAGGAAATACACACACATACAGACACAAGTACCAGACAATCAGTAACAAGGAAACACACACACATACAGACACAAGTACCAGACAATCAGTAACAAGGAAACACACACACAAACACACACCTACACACACAAATGCCAACAAACCAGTAACATTGAAGCACACATCTCATTATGAACTTCGTTTACTCTTGATAAACAGTATAACCTATTTTATATTTATCATAATTATTATCTAATTTCATGTTTTCAGTAAAAAGTTTTAATACCATCTTTTTACTAATAATTTCAATGTTTTATTATATGACAAAATAAACTGCATATTCTATTAATTAAGTTGATATGTTTTATATAAAAGACCTGCTGTTATATTGTTATACTCCTCTATAAGGAGTTATAACATAATATCAACAACTTGTATTATTTCTATGTACTTACTATAAGGAGTTATAACATAATATCAACAACTTGTATTATTTCTATGTACTTACTATAAGGAGTTATAACATAATATCAACAACTTGTATTATTTCTATGTACTTACTATAAGGAGTTATAACATAATATCAACAACTTGTATTATTTCTATGTACTTACTATAAGGAGTTATAACATGATATCAACAACTTGCATTATTTCTATGTACTTACTATAAGGAGTTATAACATGATATCAACAACTTGTATAATATCTATGTACAGTCATGGCTGATAGTGCTGGACCACGGTCCAAGGAGTGTTGGAGAGCAACTAAACAGAGTTCCAACAAATTATTTTCCAAACCATTCTAAAAAATGAGAGAGGTTTAGAAGACTTAATTTTTCGAACTCTGTTGTTTTTCTCTCCAACACATCTTGGACGCTGGTGCATCATTATCAGTCATGGCTGTACCCACTATAAGGAGTTATAATATATGTGTGTGTGTATTTTAGTTTTGGTTTATTGTGAGAGGGATAGAGAAAGAGACACACAGAGAGAGTATGTGTGTTTTGTTTCTTGTGTGTGAGAGAGAGGGAGAAAGAGAAAATGTATGTGTGTGTTCTATACCTAGAATAAAATGAATGAGTGATTCTCACACTGTTGTTGCACTGACACACACACACAGACCTTTACTGTTTTTTATACAGATATTTACTTTGAATATAAACTGTATTTTAATGAGATAGTAGTCTATTCTTTTGGTACAGCCACAATCAAATAACCAACGACACTTTCCTTCCATCGTACAGCCGGCAGCATAAATTTGTGTCTGTCTCATGACTTTAATAATGTTAATATGACCAGATAGTTGCATTCTCAAATAGTTTTTATACCAACAACATACGTAATTTACCACATGTGAACTATATCTGTCATCTCTGCATTTACATTGTGTAATATCATCATTATAGCTCATACATACATAGGTGGAAATGAAGCGAACTTATGCTGCCGACTGTACATACAAATTAATCAGTATCTTTTCACAATATAATCATAGAACAACTTATGTCAACTCAACCTCCATCAATTGTTATTATGAGGTGCTGCAAAATCATACAAGTGTTGTTCTTTATTATCAAGATAATATTTACTACGATGGAAGGAGAGTGTTGGTGGATATTTGATTGTGGCTGTACACCTGAGCTCGTAAATTCGCGACCACGTACTTATATGTTTATGTCATTTGAGCTGGTAACATTTATTTGGGACCACGTACTTCGATGTTTATGTCATTTGAGCTGGTAACATTTATTTGGGACCACGTACTTCGATGTTTATGTCATTTGAGCTGGTAACATTTATTTGGGGAGGAATCAGAGTTGGTGGAACATAGTAGATGGATATGATACAATCTTTCACTTACAACGACACCTTCTCCACACAGTGTTACCAGCTCAGATGACATAAACATTTTGAGGATGTGGTCGCGAATTTACGAGCTCGAGTGTACATTGGAATACCTTGATTCACCCAAAGTATGCCAGGAAATAATTCCAGATGAGTAAAAATAATAATTGTACCTGATATTGCTGGGAATAGTTTGTTGGAATTATTTGCTTTGACTGTAACCTGTGATTTAATAAACACAAAAAGTTTGCATTTGTTGCCAATCAATGTTTTATTATCAGTCCTCCTTTGTTTATTAATTAAAGTATTTTTATCTGTGATGGACAATAAGGGTGAAGTGATACATACATACATACATACATAGAAGTAATAAAGAACTGATGATAAACAACATTACTCTACAAAAAAGAAAAGAAAATATAAACACACACACAGACACAGAAAGAGTATTAAATTTTGTAGAATATGTTAGTTGAGACTTACCGTAATGAAACGTTGGATATTATTAATGGTTATGATTATGAAACATGGGTATTGACCAAGATGATAAAGGACATATTGCTTGGCTGTTACCGGAGAACACACACACACACACACACACACACGTTCTCTCTCTCTTACACAAACACACGCACACACTATCTCTCTCTTACACAAACACACGCACACACTATCTCTCTCTTACACAAACACACGCACACACGTTCTCTCTCTCTTACACACACATACACACATACACACGTTCTCTCTCTCTTATACACACACATACACATACATAAAGTAGTAGTGGCTGACAGTGGTAGTGAACGGATGTGTTTCTGTAAGGCGTCTCTGAGCTTCGGGATATTTTGAAGACAACAAGTGGAGCCCGGCTACATTCTCAACTTTGGTCACCTGGTAAAGTTTAATATAAGGGTGAGTGAGTGAGGAAATCCTGTCTCCAAAAGTTTATATATAGGAAAGGCGATAGCTAGGTGGTGTGGGAGTAGGGGGACAGGCTTGGGGGGTGCAGGAATAGGGGGACAGGCTTTCTACCCACTCCAAACTTGTCCCCCTATTCCTGCACCCCCTCAGTCCCCCCCCAAGCCTGTCCCCCTACTCCTGCACCCCCCAAAACTCCCCAAGCCTGTCCCCCTATTCTAACACCCCCTTAAGGACCCTGTGATCGTGTATGAGACTTGGTGGCTTCTGATTCCTCCTGACTATGCCACGAAACAAGCTCCTTCCATATAGGTGTGTGTGTGTGTGTTTCATAGCAATGTTTGAAGGACTCACTAACCTCCAATTTTCTAACTACAACACGGGGTCACTTAAAATAAGTAAGAAATAAAACGTAATAAAAGTGTAGGTGACGAAAATGAATTTGGCTAGACATAGTTGTGAGAAATTCCAGGCAGAGAGAAACAGTAATGAGCACTAATAAGTTTACAGCTCTGGTTGAAGCTTTGAACAGGACAAATTCACCAACGAAGTAATTCCAATGGAGATTTTATTGTGCATTTATTTACTGTCTCTAGGTATTGAAACACACCTGAATATTTATTAGTGCTCGTGACTGTACATGAGATGACTGTACAGTCTCCTCCACTCCCGCTTTCACCAGTTCAGCGTTACCATCGTATACACCAGGCATTGTGTGAGCTACCAGTTCCATCTCTCACATCTGAAACACCTGCCATCAACCCTTACTCTTACTCGCCTCACCTGCTTCGCCGAGACAAGCAGTGTTCATGGACTCGAGAAATATGCACGTTTTCTACACCTAATAATATCGAGTCTATGAAGATCGCGTGCCTCGGTGAAGCAAGTGAGGCGACAGGACTTTTGCCGCCGACTGTACATCAGATGATAAAACAGAGAAAGGTAAAGAAGGGAGGGATAGTGAAAGGACTGGACGAGAATATGAACTTCAAATTAAAAGGGTTACACCATTTTTTTTTCTATACCTCAACCTCGGGGCTGTAGGCTATCAGTAGCCCGTGACTGTTGTGAGGCCCCGAAATTATTGGGTGTCGCACCAGATGAAACAGTAGTGGAGCTTCGTGGTGATGTTGGTACCGTAGCTTCTCTTCTGTCCCACTAGATGACGACACCTTATTTATATACATCACTATACAGGAGACAAGAGGAGTTACACACACACACACACACACACACACACACACACTACTATGCATTTCGGGCCTCGCGAATCACAGTTTTTCGCGATTTTCAGCCGAAGTAATTGTTTAATAGGTTTGGTACTTTGGCACAGTGAACAACACACCCCAGCCTAATTTTGAGTTGGATTTTGTTAAAAAAAAAAAAAACTTATGTCACCAAGGAGTATATTATTGTATTATTAATGATGTACAGTATTGTATGTGTGGGATGCGCATGGCGCTGCTGGATTGTTGTTTATGCTGTATGATGGGAGACTGAGACTCCCAGCTGTTTACATAGAATACATAGATCCCGGCAACTCGTTGTTTCTGTGATCCTGACACCCTCCAGTCTCCTACAAGATGTCATCAACTCTAACAGGTTATGGGCCCAGACACAGACTAGTGTTTGATGGAGATGGAGAAAAATTTGAAGTGTGGGAAGCCAAGTTTCGAGGTTATTTGATGACCAAGGAGCTTGATGAAGTTTTACTGGAGGGAAGGACGCCAGAAGAAAGTAAGAACAAACAAGTATATGCAGAGTTGATTCAGCTACTAGATGACAGAAGCATTGCCTTGATTCTTCGCGATGCAGCAGATAAAGGCAAGGAAGCATTGCAGATCCTAAGGAACTATTACCTGGGTGCAAGCAAACCTAGGGTGATTTCACTGTACAAGAAACTGTCAACACTCAGGCTGGGCGGTGACGAACAGTTGGTAGACTACATAATAAGAACAGAAGCAGTGACAGCAGCACTAAAGAAAGCAGGCGAAGCAGTAAGTGATAGTATGACTATGGCAATGGTGCTGAGTGGACTCCCTCAAGCATACGACACCTTCAGCACAGTGGTGGAACAACGGGAGAAGGAAATGACGTTCCAGGAGTTCAAGAAGGCCCTGATGAACTATGAAGAATCAGGAAAGTTAAGAAGCTCCCGTGAGGAAGAAAGTGTGATGAATACAAGCAGATTCCCACTGAAATGTTATGAGTGCCACCAGCCAGGTCACAAGTCCTTCCAGTGTCCCCAGCGAGCCCAGCAGAACCATAGGTGGTGTAACAAGTGTAAATCCAATAACCACAACACACACCAGTGCAGGAAGAAGAATGCCACCACAGCAAACACAGTAAGCAGTGAGGGAAACCAAGCACCAAGAGGAGAGGACAGTGACGAGGGTGACAACTTCCACAACTTTGCATTCCAGGCCAGCACACAATCTCTCAAGGATAATAAGGCAGGTACCAGTACATTGTTGGTGGACAGTGGTGCATCAGTGCATATTGTAACAGACAAGACCAAGTTTATTAGATTGGACAGAGACTTTGAACCAGATAAACAAGTGATGCAACTAGCAGACGGAAGTAGACAAACTGGAGATGTATTAGGCAGAGGTGATGTTAGTGTGATGTTGTATGATATAAATGGTAAACCAAGGGAAATGGTGATGAAAAATGCTTTATACATTCCCTCATATAAGTTTAACATATTTTCGGTTCCAGCTGCAACAAGAAAAGGTGTATGTGTAAACTTTGAACCTAACCATGCAGAACCAGTTACACCAGATGGCTCTGTATTCAACGTGAAAAGAGACGGTAACTTATACTTCAGTAATAATGTTGAAAATGTGCAAGTGAACATTGAGGAGTGGCATAAAATCCTAGGCCATTGTAATTTTAAGGACATTATATAACTTGAGAAGGCAGTGGAAGGTATGCATATTTCTGGTGAAAAGGAAAGAGTTCATTGTGAAGCCTGTAGGTATCTTAGGAAAAATGAGTAAATCTACAAACAGGAAACCAGATAAAAGAGCAACTAGGAATTTAGATTTAATACACAGTGACTTAGCTGGCCCAATGAATGTAGTGGATAAGGGAGGATTTAAATATGCAATTACATTTGTGGATGATCATTCAGGAGCCTTCATGGTTTACCTGATGAAAGAAAAGAGTGATACAATATCAGCCACAGAGAAATTTCTAGCTGACAGTGCACCTTATGGATCTGTAAAACGTTTGCGGACTGACAATGGTGGTGAATATATATCCAAGGAATTTAAATCCCTCATGGTGAAACACAAGATTAAGCAGGAGTAATCAGCACCTCATTCCCCGCATCAAAACGGTACAGCAGAACGTTCTTGGAGAATCATGTGTGAAATGGCACGATGTTTCTTACTAGAGGCTGATTTACCCAAAATGATGTTACTGCTAGGTTTGTGTGAGCAGAGCACAGATGATATATTGCTGCTGGGAAAGAATTCTTGGAGAAAATGTGGTATGCATGATGTAGAAAGTGAATAGATATACGTGGTATTTTTTTTTTTTTTTTTTTTTTTCTATTTCTATTTACAGGAGCTGCTGATACAAAGGCCAACCCTGGAATAAACACCCGGGGTTCCTGTAACAGCAAAGAACAAGAGCAAGGGTGTGTAGCCTTTTCAACGGCACATATCTTATTTGTTTTATCCTTTGCTGTTGTTCCATGTCTCCTTCTTTAATTAATTAATCTTATTTTTACTTTATTTTCTTTTGATTTATAGAAGTTATATAACGCTATATTTAATCTATAATATATTGCCAGCATCACTGATAACTGTAACTTCTGGCAACACTGACAACAACCTCCCCTGGCACTGGCAACACTGACATTCTGACAACAACAACTGTAAGTACTCAACACCTCATGGTTCATATTAAAAAACATTCGTGGTGCATACGATGGCATAGTACCGATACGATGACTCCACATACAAACCAGAGAGCCGTCGTACAGTACCACACCATCGTATACACCACGGATGTTCTTGAATATGGCCTATTTAGTTGTATTTTTCATATCTGTTTCTCTGTGGCCATGTGCCTTCTATAGATAATATGGACATGCATTATATAATGAAAAATAATAATTTGGTATACAAATAATAAAAATAATTTGGTAAATATTAAATGAATTACCGTTATTGTGTACAGTTTTTATACCTTCATTATTCACTTATTTAGACCATTCTATGACTATTTACTACCTTTATTATTCACATATTTAGACCATTCTAAGACCATTTTCTACCTTTATTATTCACTTATTTAGACCATTCTAAGACTATTTCCTACCTTTATTATTCACTTATTTAGACCATTCTATGACTATTTTCTACCTTTATTATTCACTTATTTAGACCATTCTAAGACTATTTTCTACCTTTATTATTCACTTATTTAGACCAGTCTATGACTATTTTCTACCTTCATTATTCACTTATGTAGACCATTCTAAGACTATTTTCTACCTTCATTATTCACTTATGTAGACCATTCTAAGACTATTTTCGGTAATAGTCAAGCGTTTGTCCATAATCTGCTTTCGACTCAAGGTTTTCAGATTGCAATGTTTTATAGTGTGTTTTGAACTAATTTAGGTAATTCTGCATAAAAGTTCCACATGTTTTTGTTGTTTTTAAGTTGTTCCTGCCTATTTTTACTAGTTCTATTCATTAGTGACCATAATATTGATTGGAAACCACTTGGTTTATACATATTCCCTAACCCCTTCCATCTTGGGGGAGAGCACTGGGAATCGGGGGTTTGGGTTGTGGGAAAACACGTAAATTAGTTTATCTTGGGTTTTATAGTAGTTTGTTGGGAAAATATGTCCGTAAGTCCCACACGGCAAATATGTACTATTTATGTGTATTTCAGTATGGAATAATGTTATATGTTCGTGTGTAATGAATATAATTGGCGGTTGCACTTACTTTAGCCAAATAGCCTTTCAAAATATTGCGAGCGTAAGTCCAGCGCGGCGATTCAGACCAAGTCCAGCGTAGCAGTATAAGTCTACGGTGTCTATATCCTAATGCACTACTCAGCACTAGCCTCATTGCATTATCTACATTCTCGTGACGAAGTAGTTCCGAAATAACTACACAGAATTACATATACTTGCAACTCAATCTGTGGTTACATGTCAACATTACATGCATTTTAACTACATTTATTATTCTTAATGTCTAGTTGTCTTATATCGATGTTATTTTCAATTTTCCACAATTTTGTATTTCCTTTGTCCCTTTTTTATATATATATGTGTCGGGTAAGGGTATATTTACATTGTGATATCAGTCTACACTGTACCTTCCACCAAGATACACATTGCTCCAGGAGTCCATCTACTATAGTGTCTTCCACATTATCTACATAGCCTAATTGTACATCCATGTCGCTATGTAATTGTTATTGTTAAGATTAGTGTTTATTAATCATGTTGGTTAAGAGTGTATTAACGTATTTCTTCTTTGTTAACGTGAACAATCACCTCTTAATATAAATACTTAAGCCAAACTGAAAAACCCAAGATCTCAAGATTTTGGAAACAATCCCTAGATAATAACTTAGAACCGAGGGATTGGAGAATGCAAGGGTTAGGACTAGAGGATGCTAGGGTTAGGACCGGAGGATGTGAGATTAGGACCGGAGGATGCTAGGTTAGGACCAGAGGATGTGAGGTTAGGACCGGAGGATGTGAGGTTAGGACAGGAGGATGCTAAGTTAGGACCGGAGGAAGCTAGGTTAGGACCAGAGGATGCTAGGGTTAGGTCTAGGTAAGGTCAGGTTGGTTCGATTGTCTTTAATTAAAAATATCAAGTAGGAATTCCATAGATTTTGGGATATTTTTGTAGTGCCAAAACTTGGCTCAGATTTTCTATTTTTCGAAATTTAGCCCTCTTGAAAATTGCAAAACCTGAGCCAACTTTCGGCAAAAGTTGGCTCGGGTTTTCAATTTTTCGATATTTATGCATGTTAACAAACTACTATAAAACCAAAATAAGCTAATTTACTTGTTTTCCCCCACCCAAAACCCCAGATTCCCAGTGCTTTCCCCCAAGATGGAAGGGGTTAGGGAATATGTATAAACCAAGTATTTTCCAATCAATATTATGGTCACTAATGAATACAACAAGTAAAAATAGGCAGGAAAAAACAACAACGTGGATCTCTTATGCAGAAATACCAGTTTTTTTCTCTTAATAATATTAAAAGGGTGCGGGAATAGGGGACAGGCTTGGGGGGAGTTTAGGGTGGTGCGGGAATAAGGGGATAGGCTTGGGTGGGTTGTGGGAGGTGTGGGAGTAGGGGGACAGGCTCTAGGGGAAAGGCTTTCTACCCATCCCAGGTCTATCCCCCTATTCATGCACCCCTCAAACACCCCCCCTAAGCTTGTCCCCTACTCCCACACCCTCTTAATAATAATAATAATTGTAGGCTACACATACACACATACATACATACATATTGTGTGCGTTACTTATGTATACAAATTTTCCAGGCTGTGTGTACATGGCAGAAACAACAAGAATGTAAACAACAACAACAACACCAAGATGGTATTGATAATTATTATTTTTGTGTATGGTATTATTATTATTGGAATATTTTTACAAGTTGCCACAACTCCATTTCTAGAATTTTACTATTACCAGTGTTTATATTTCACTATTACAAACCACTTTTCTATATACCATTTCTTCTGCAAATGCTGCATAACAGTAGTTACCTCTTATAGTTAGGTCCCTGTAGTCTGCCCAAGTTAGGTCCCGGTAGTGTGTCCCAGTCCAGATTAGGTTAGGTTAGGTCCCGGTAGTGTGTCCCAGTCCAGATTAGGTTAGGTTAGGTCCCGGTAGTGTGTCCCAGTCCAGATTAGGTTAGGTCAGGTGAGGTCTGACTAATTTCTACTGTATATTTTTTTCTGTTTAGGTCCCGGTAGTCTGCCCAGGTTAGGACCCGGTAGTCTGCCCAGGTTAGGTCCCGGTAGTCTGCCCTGGTTAGGTCCCGGTAGTCTGCCCTGGTTAGGTCACGGTAGTCTGCCCAGGTTAGGTCCCGGTAGTCTGCCCTGCTTAGGTCCCGGTAGTCTGCCCAGGGTTAGGTCCCGGTAGTCTGCCCTGGTTAGGTCCTGGTAATCACACTAAATCCTTCTAGGAAATAAACAAAATTCCAGTGAAATCCTGTTGTGGCAACTTGTAAAAATTTACCAGCATTTCTTCCACAAATGCCCCGTTTCCAAAATAGGTCATATTTATATGGGGCAATTTGAAATTAACCTGACCATACCTGACCTAACTTAGACTGCATCAGACTACCAGGACCTAACCTAGGCAAACTGCCGGGATATGACCGATGTAAACTATTGTAAAGTGATCGTGGTTTTTGCCTAGAGCCGCGTAGTGCTAGGTCCAGGGAATTGGCCCCAGTCACTTTTTATATAAGTTTACACTGAGAGAAACACCATAGCTGAAAAGTGTGTTAGAATGGTCCAAAATACTAACCTTGTTATATCGGACCCCGTTAAAACGAATTTCGGTTATAACGGACACAATCAGCTGGATTTTTTTTTTGGTCTGAATTTTGGTTTCTCTATTTTTTTCTATTATATTTTTTACATTATACAGTAGGTATATTATTTACACATCATTACATACCTATTTATGTATATTAACAGTGGACTCTCAAATAAATCTGAGGAGTTCTTATACAAAACGAACGAAATCATAATGAACATGTCACGTAATGATATCACTGTCGTCTGCGAAGCGTGTGTGTGTGTGTGTGTTGCCACCACTTCTCCCTCGCTCCTTCCCCCCCTTATCCTCAGTCTCCATTTACCCCAGCCCAATGTCAAGGGAATTATAGGCCTAACATGCGTTGTCACCTTGTGTTTGACTCGCTCGTTTTTAGTAATTTACGAGTTAACCACCAGCTTCATGTCAGGTGGTGCATTTACAAAACGGAAGGTCATGTCCTTCCATATCAAGAAGGAAGGGTTTTCTCGGACAGAGAAAGGAGAAGGAAACACCAGAGTGTGTGGTTGATAAAAGTAAACAAACGATATCACGCGCTATCTCCCCTCTTCCCCCTACTCTCCCCCCTACCACCTCCACCACCACCACACACACTATCTCCCCTCTTCCCCCTACTCTCCCCACTACCACCTCCACCACCACCACCTCCACCACCACGGATGTCCCACACTCATTTAAGTCATTACTCAAAATTGCGTTATTCGAGAGTCAACTGTATCTATATTTTGTGATAATTTTTGTATTTATTTTTTTTCTTACCCCTCGTAAAAATTTGTCGCTATAACGGTCAAACGGCAATAACGGACACCCTCTCCCCTCTATTAGTCCGTTATAACGAGGTTTAACTGTATACAATATAGTGAACACTGTTCTTGTGTAAATTTACCTTATTATTATTATTATTATTATTATTGGATAAATTTTCGGTAAATATTGCAATTATTTTTCTTCGTCCTCGATTTTCACACTTTCTGTTCAACCAGAATGTCCATTTCTTTTCCCGTTTTTTTTTTTCGAGACTTATGTGGAATATGTAAATAACATTAATAACATTTGTACACATTTACCTTTGTATGTATTTACTTTGAAATGGGAGCGAGGTTTTCCTAGCAGGTCCCCAACTTCCCACCTCTGCGTGCAGTGTTGCCAGATTAAGGAAAACTTTCATGTTTTAGGCAAATTTTGTCCACACGGGAAATCGTAAGAAGAATGTTCAATAAGTAGTCCAGTTAGGCGGGAAATTCAATAGTATAAAATTGGGACAAATAATTTTTGATCCCCAGATAAAATAACCTGGGCTGCGGGTGGCGCGCGACACTCGAAATCGTTCAGGAAGGCAGCGCACGCTGTCTGTGCGCCGCAAAATGCGTCACCCAGGCGTCGCGGCTTTGAGATGTGGGGCCGCCACCCTCAATTGTAAACAAAGATGGCCGCCCAAACATTGAAGATACAGTGCCCCTACTGCCACATTTTGCTTAATAATGTCAATTCCTTGGCATTGCAACTATCATCATGCCCTGGTAAGTAAAGAACGTAACTGCAAGTATAGATGGAAGTGAAAATAAAGTAATATTATTGAGCAAATTTGAAGTAATGGCTGTCTAATGAAGAGTGCGAGGGTTGTTGTGAGCAGTACATTTGTTAAAATAAGTTTATAAATGATCTAGCATGTTGCATGCATCGTATTGTTGGTATATTTATTGGGTTGATGTCAAAGTTTTGTTTGTTATAGATAGTTTCAAGGGAATCCATTTTCACAGCCACAGATGAGCATCAGTCCATAGTACACGTCTATGAAGGCAGCCACACTGAATTACCAGCAACAATATAACTGAAGCACCTGTAGTTCAAACTACTAAACAACAGATGATGGTTGGCAAATATGTTTAGTTTAATTAACCACAGAGAATTGAATCATTGTGACTGGCTGAGGGAACAAACTTATGTTCATTACAGTTCATCTTTGCTCATATTTATTGGAATGGACAAACACTCTCCTCAAATCAAGTCATAATTATTGCTACTTGGTCTAGGTGTCTACTTTTCCTGGCAATCTGTATTGAACCTGCATAATACAGGGTGTCCATAAATTATCAGAATAACTTTACATGTTCATGAAAGGTAATCTGTTCACATAATTATGGACACCTTGTCTGGCATGTTAACTTTAAGATTCATATAGATTATATCCAAGGTTTAGATATCTACAAGCAGTGTTGCTTTCTACAGTCCAAAAGTGCCTCCCAGTTGGTAGGGAGCTCAACCTACCACTTGGGGAGGGAGGGGTTGGTATTTAAGGTTGTGTAAAGCAACACTGCCTGTAGATATTGACACACTGGATGCAATCTGTACCAAAGGGAAATTAAACTTGTAGGGGAGGTGGCCGAGTGGTTAGTGTTCTGGACTCATATCCTAGAGGTCGGGAGATCGATCCTCTCAGGTGAGGGCCTGAGAATATTTACTCTTCCGATTTGAGTGTCAGGCACTAACTATAAGGCCACCGAACGTTTTAAAACACCCTCACTGGTACCATAACACACACACTGGTACCATAACACACACACTGGTACCATAACACCCTCACTGGTACCATAACAGCTGCAGTATTTGGGAATCACCCTCACTTCCCTCTCTCTGTGGCTGGGTACCAGTTCGGAAGTCGTGACGTGTGTGTGTGAGAGCATCAGTTGACCTGGGCCACGATAACGGGCTTGATTAAGCCTATGTCCAGTGTCGGATCATATAAAAAAAAAAAAAAAAAAAAAAAAAAAAAATGAAATCTATGTCTTTCAGGTCTGCAGTGACAAAAATGAAGAAGACCTCAATAAGCATCAAGAATTCTGGAAGCCAGAGAGGACAAGCAGAGAATTGAAGAAAGAAGAGGACAAGCACTATGTATTGGTGTATATATAGAGGAAAAATAAATATGGAATTTTTATTACTTAATTTATTTATCATCCCAACAGGTGTTACATTTAACTTCTGGACACCTGAAAGGGTGTAGGGTTCAAATAAAATGACTGATATGAGGATATCACACTCCACCTCAATCCCTCCAATAAAATACCAGCATTGCAAAGTTGCCTTGAAGCTTGTTACAGACAGTTGGGTTGACTCTGTAACCTTTCAATTTACCATGATTAATTTACCGATTTAAAACCACACTGGTTTTAGGAAAGCCCCGTCCTTATATTATTTCATGTAAATACTCTGTATTCCATTAGAGAAAACTGAACTACTGAACCTAAACAAGGCTCTTCAATATAATGAATTAACCTCTACATGGAAATATGGTTTGCATTTAATACATGTCCATCTCCAATGAAAATACTGTATAATTTCTTGAAATACTGCAATGCTGGTACTGTTAAGGGAGTAGTATATTTTTGGTACATTGGAGCTTCTTGATTTCTCCAGAGTATGCCAGGAAACAGGACCAGATTAACAAAAATAATGGTGACCCGTTGCATGAAATAGTTTGGAGGAATCAGATGCTTCAGATTTACCAACACTACTGTGACTGTCCCCTAAAATTGGGACTGAGAAATGATATCATGGAGATTAAAACAGCATGAACTAGAGGGCAGGATATACAAAGCTGGAATATTACAATTAAGTCAGGTATTTACTTCTACCATCTTAGTACCAAGTACTGTACCTCCATATATGGCCTAGTACAAGTTCCTATATAACTGAACTAGATTTAATAATTGTTTTACTGCCTTCTTATTCAACCTTTGATCTGGTTTTGTGTTCAGTCGACATATAACTTGAGTTACTATATTATATAAAGAGTAAGTTGCATCAAATACAAGGGATGCAGTAATAGTGGGTTCTTGTGATTTACAGGAAAATTATCATTGCTGGTATCTGTTTCTCCTAAAGTGTCCGCGTGTCGCGCGCCACCCGCGCTGCCTTCCTGAACGCAGCCCTGACCTACCTAACCTAACCTAGACTGTTGCTACATTTGAGACCTAACTTAATGTCCTTTGAGACCTAACTTAATGTCCTTTGAGACCTTTAAAATATATAATAGATCCTGTTGATAGGAGCTAAAAGTATCCTGATTGTGTGGGTCAGGTGTATTGTACACAACATCTGTATTGGGTGTATTGTACACAACTGCCTGCTGGACCTTTCACAATGTTGCCAAGGGGATCTGGTAACACTATCCACCTGACCTCAGTTCGACCCTCCTCTACAAAAATGTTGTATCTGAAAATTGAAATATATAACAAAGAATACATTTTTTTCACACGATAATTCCACTGGGTATTGATAAAGGTAACCAAACGCTACCTAATCCAACCTAACCTAACCATTAGTTCACTGGTGCAGATAATCACAATATTAGCTGAAGGTTTTGGTATGACATTACTCGACGTAAGAAATATGTCATTTACTATAAAAATTCGCTAAAAAAAAACCGGTTACACTCCCAAACGAGGTAAATATTGAAAGAATTGCCGTTGTCGTGTACAGTTTTTCTACCTTCATTACCCACTTATTTACACCATTCTAAGACCATTAACTTTGGTATTTATTAAAAGAATTACAGTTTTGTGTAATTGTTGCCAGATCCGGCTAGGTCCCAGTATTTAGCTCCGGTCAGGTCCTGGTGCTTTACCATGGTTAGTTCCGGGTAGTTTGCTCAGGTTAGGTCCCAGTAATCTGCCCAGGTTAGGTCCCAGTAGTCTGCCCAGGTTAGGTCCTGGTAGTTTGATGCAAAAAGGCTATTTGGAAATTGAGTTAGTCTCAGGCCTTCAAGCTGAAAAGACATATGTACTATATCGTCTTTATGTAGATATGGCAACTGGTAAGTGGCCTGAGATCGCGGAATATTTTTAACTAACGCAACAAGACTGAAATGCTTTCACATATAAAGTTAATATTGACTATTTCTAAACTCCAGAGTGCATCTTTCCCGGGCAATGCCGGGTACCTCCGCTAGAAATATCATAATCCTTTAATATATGGTGATTAAATTTAACACATATTTACCCGGTTTATCCTATTATAATATAAATGAGTGAATAAAGAATAAATACAGTACAGTCATCCCTCCGCTATCGCGGGTTCCACCTTCGCGTTTCGTTACTATCGCGCATGTGTGAAAAGTTCACCTTCATCCTCTATAGCGCATCCGAATGTTTACTATCGCGCACGTAACATTCAAATTTGGCGGTGCGAAGGTAGCGACTATGTGATTGGCCAAGCACACTGGACTGACAGCCATGTTTACCATGACATGGTGTTACAACAGTGAAGGTAGCCACTATGTGATTGGCCAAGCACACTGGACTGACAGCCATGTTTATCATGACATGGTGTTACAACAGTGAAGGTAGCCACTATGTGATTGGCCAAGCACACTGGACTGACAGCCATGTTTATCATGACATGGTGTTACAGCAGTAAAGATGAAGACTGTGTGGGTTTATAACTAGCCCTGCTTATCAACCCTATCTTTGTTTACCACAAGAGAGTTAACTAGTGATACAATGTGTGGAGATAAAGCTTTTTCATCTGTGCCTAATTATACCTTGGTCTGGTATAGAATTTCCAATACGTCGATATAAGACGTCGTTCCTATAGGGATGTATATTACAATTCGTATTAAGCATATTAAATGCATATAACAATTTGTATTAAGACGACTCATGACTGAAATGAGTCGTCAGCATGCGTGGTGGTAGTGGAGGTGGTACGGGGAAGATAGCGTGATATCGTTTGTTTACTTTTTATTAATCATACGTTATTAGTGTTTCCTTCTTTTTCTGTCCGAGAAATACTGAAATAACTTTCTTCTTTATATGGAAGGATATGGCCTTACATTTTGTAAATACACCACCTGACATGAAGCTAGTGTTTAACTCGTAATTACTAAACACGAGTCACACACAAGACAGACTAGGCCTATATTCCCTTGACCTTGGGCTAGGGGGAATGGAGAGACTGAGGGTAGGGGGGGGGGGGAGAAGGAGCGCGGGAGAAGTGGTGGGAACACACACACACACACACTCTCTTCACAGACGAGTGATATAATTTAGTTTTGTGTAAAAACTCATTGGATATGCTTCACTTATTTTCGCCACCCATTTTATATGGATGCAATCGTTTTGAAAAATTATTTTAAATTAATATTTTGGTAGCTAATTCTACAGTCAGTCGGACACCTTACTCGGGTGCGTGCTCTCGGGACTTGGGCGCCCGACTCTCCATATGTGAACACGTTCTATTATGTTTAATGAATTGCCATCGTGTTTGAGGTCTCATAGTAAAAAACAAACGTCACTTTCGAGAGATATAAGAACCTATCCCAATTTTCATCATTAATCTTTAGTCCCTAAGGTGAGTGAGGCATATCCATTTACGCACCACCTACGGACCGTGGCACCACCTAACCACAACACACAACACGCTTACTGTACTTGTGGGGTCCACTGTATTAGGTTAAAAATGCTATTTTCTTACTAACCTACTTTAGTTTTCATTATATGCAAAGAAATATTAGTAAAAAAAAACATGTTTAGGGAGGAAAAATCTTGAAATATGAGGGACTAGGAACCAATTTCAATTATTCCCATTAGTTATTAAATTCCGTTATTACGATTTCCGCTATCACGTGCTACTTAAGGTACCAATTAGGCGCGATAGAAGAGGGATGACTGTATAACATTATATTCCTTTCTATAAAATAATTAAATTCAACACATAATATTATTTTATAATATATACAAGTGAATAAAGAAGAATTACAGTATAATATTATATTTCCTTATATTAATGATTGGTAATTATCTATTCTATTGCCGTTGTCTATTATGATGTTTTTGCTTTCTTTATCCACTAATTTATATCATTCTAGGACATTCTTTTTCTATGGCATCATCTTCGGAAATGCCCAATTTCCAAGATAAGTCATATATATTTAACCCTTAACGTCCGGACCGCGGTCATAGACGGCCCCAGGAAGCCTCCGGGTCGTGTCTTACACCCCTGCCATGTAGTGACCGGGCGAGATGAAGCACCGCTATTGCCAATGTCGGCATTTGCGAGCCCAATTTGGCGGGTTTTTTTTTACTTGGCTATACTTCACCACCATCCCTACAAATCACCATCGTCAGTCAGTGTGTTACTGACTGTAAACATGGATGGATGTGGATTAGATTTCTCGTGCGTGTCCGATTCTGTGTTGCGCCATGCTTACTTACAACACTGACTGCCACCCGCGCGGGCCACGTTCAGTTGTCGTCAGAGCCACTCCACCTAAGCGAACGCAGCCGCACTCACACGAGAAAGTACCCTTCATTCCTCACTTAATTTCTCGGCAACGGAGAGTTGTAGAGAGCTGAGGTTGGTTTTATTGGAAAGAAGAAGAGTTGATGGTGCTAACAAGACCAAATTTAAGTTGTTCAGTATCATAGTTTAGACGTACAGAGTAAGTGGAATAGAGCGATTTTGGAAAAATCGGCCAAAAGCGCCCGGCCTGGCAGTAGGGAAAGTAAGACTAGCCCCGGACTGACAAAATGGCTATCCATAGTTATCCCGTCGTGGAGGGGTTAAGGGAAGTTTGTGATGATCTGATTAAAGCCCAAAGTCAATGGTCTAAAAAGCAGACGAAAATAGAAACGTTCTTCAAGCCCACAACACCATCTCCTCATCCTACTCCCAGCCCTAACCTTGAAATGGAGCCTAGCCAGTCAACACGACCAGACTCGCTATCACCTGATGATGTACCATTGCCTAGCCTACCTTCATCAACACGTTCTTTGGAAACGCCTCAACCCATCCAGGTTAGTAAAATTAATGATGTGTATAATTATGAAAATATACAGTTGTGGGCAAAACTGTTTACAATAAATTATAAGCTGTTTTATATACATAAAATTACACAGCTCACTATGCATTATAACACCAACAGGACATCGATACGGAGCTGAAGTCGGCGTCGGATGATTCTGATGAGTAGTTACGTGAGAAACCATGTCGCCACTAGACCACACGGGATGATGAAACAGGCTAACTTACCTTCAGTACTGTATGTACAGTATTCTATTCTTTAAATAAAATGTGTATTACTTTATTTCTTTGTATGTTTCATTATTATCAATCATTATTCATTCATCTAGACAAGAAAACTGAGCATTGTAGTGACGTAGTGGAGGCAGGGAAGCGGGAATATTTTTACCTCGCGTATCCGAATATTCGCATTATCCGAACACCCTGTGGCCCAATTAGTTCGGATAAGCGAGGGATTACTGTATATACAAGTGAATAGAGAAAGAAAACAAGTCAAATACAGCAATCATCTCCCTCATATAAGATAATTATAAATTAACACAGGCTCAGTAAATCCGGTAAATATTGAAATAATTGCCGTTATTGTGTACAGTTTTTCTACCTTCATTACCCACTTATTTAGACCATTTTAAGACTATTTTCTTCTATGACATTTCCTCCGCATGATATTGCAAGATATTTAAATATTCAAAAAAATTGCCTGACCTTACCTAACCCAACCTAGACCAGAGCAGACTATAGGGACTTAACCTGGTCAAACTGCCAGGAAATAACCATGGTAAAGTACAGGATATGACCTGTACAAAATACTGGGACCTAACCTGATCTGTCAACACCATTAGAATGGTCCAAAATAGTGGGTAATGATACTAAAATATACAATATAGTGAACGGAGTACTTCTGTACTAATACCTTTTTATTATTACAGTACTCCTACAGGTACCCAAGATCATTTTATTATTGATTAATTTCCCAGTTGTTTGTTTACATTGGTGATAAGTCAATGTAGAGGCTGTGTATAATATTGACATTATTAATAGAAATATATCATTACTTGAGATATAAGAATAACGTGTGTAATGGAAGATATGAATTTAATGGGAATAGAAGAACATAAGGTACAAGATAGACAGATATGGAGAGCAGTCATCGCCCCCCATCCTAAATGGGAAAATACGGACGTTAAACGAAAATGATGATGACTTGAGATATAAGAATAATATTATGACATTATAATAATTTATTCTCAATCTATACTATAAATGGCAAACTGTCTCTTATAACTTAAAAAATGGTTACATCCAAAACCCATACTGTATAAATTATATTCTGAATCACCATCCCCAGGCACAGGTTTTGATATGACGCAACATGACGTAACTCAACGTAAAAATTACGTCATCTACTATAAATCCGCTAACAAAACCCGGTTTCACACCTATCTATCTATCTATAGCTCTGATGCCTCGTTCCCTCCGGGAACTCCCCCGAAGGGGGTGGCCACGGCAGAAAAGTCTCCAGTCTTCCCTGTTCCAACACTCCCTCCTTACTTGGTCCAGCCCTCCCCTCCCCCTCACGTTTCTCTCCTTCACATACTCTTCCACTTTGTTCTGCCATCTAACGGGTGGTCTGCCTCTCACACCACATCCCTCAACTTCACTTCCATACACCTTCTTTACAAACTCCTCACCTTGCATTCTCTCTACATGTCCAAACCACCTCAAAGTATTACGTTTCATTCTCTCAACCACTCCACACTCAATACCGATTGCCTTCTCACTCATACCACATCTCTTATACACACTCTCATTACGTTCTCCATCTCACCTTGTCAGTCCACATGCACCTCTCAGCTAACTCATTTCCACAGCACCTATTCTTGACTGATGAGCCCTACTCCATGTCCATGTCTCCGACGCATACGTCAGTGTTGGCAAGATTATACTATTTCGTAGTCCCCTTTTCACTTCCATACTCACACTTCTACCTTTCATTATCCTCCCCAGTGATCCTATGACCTGTCTACCCTTCATTGCTCTCTCCCTAATTTCTTCTTCCATACTCCCATGCTTACACATAACTGTCCCCAGGTACTTAAACTCTTTCACTTCCTCCATCCTCTCACCTCTCAGAGTTATCTCACACTTCGTCCCAGTTGGTACTTCCACTCTGTAGGGTGTAGCAAAGTCAATCACTTCAGTTTCTGCTCTCCCAAACACCATCACTTTATTTTTTCCAACATTCACCTTCAGTTTCCTTCGTTTACACACAGACTGAAATTAATCTACCACTCTCTGTAACTCCCTTTCACTCTCAGCCATCAACACAGTGTCATCCGCAAACAGACTGGCCACCAAGGACCAATTTGCTTCATTCAGCCTCAATTTCACCCCTATACCATTCATTTTAGCCTCCATCTCTCTCATACATCCATCCATATATATATTGAACAGCCATGGTGACTTAACACATCCCTGTCTCAGTCCTACCTTAATATTAAAACTCTCACTCAGATCACCCTCTACCCGCACACACGCTGTTGCCTCTGCATAAAAAGTTTTATTTATGCATTTATTATTTATTATTATTCCTACTCCCTCACCTCACCTCACCTCTCCTCCTCTGTCCCCTGGAGTGTGACCTATTCTACCTCCCTGGTGTGAACCTCAACCCGACCCACGTGTTGACCTGACCCCTCATCCTCCACTCCCTCGTCCTCCACTCCCTCGTCCTCCACTCCCTCGTCCTCCACTCCCTCGTTCTCCACTCCCTCGTCCTCCACTCCCTCGTTCTCCACTCCCTCGTTCTCCACTCCCTCGTCCTCCACTCCCTCGTCCTCCACTCCCTCGTCCTCCAATCCCTCCTGGGAGCGTCTTTTTACTTGCATTCATTCATGCTAATCCCTACTTTATATTATTTCTTCCAGGTTTTATTTTATCATTATAAAAATAATAATAATAATATGTTATTTCTTTCAGGTTTTATATTAACATTATAAAAAAATAAAACTAATATGTTATTTCTTTCAGGTTTTATATTAACATTATAAAAAAATGGTATGTTATTTCTTCCAGGTTTTATTTTAACAGTATAAAAAATAACTAAAAAAATAGTATGTTTTTCTTTTGTGTCTTCCTATTTAACTACACACACAGTCATGTATTTATTATTGTTAAGGGGATAATAAATACATGACTGTGTGTGTAGTTAAATAGGAAGACACAAAAGAAAAACATACTATTTTTTTAGTTATTTTTTTTACTGTTAAAATAAAACCTGGAAGAAATAACATACCATTTATTTATTTTTTATTTTTTTTATTTTTGGAGATAATGATTCCTCCAAACTCTTCCCAGCAACAGAACACCATTATTTGTGTTCATCTGATCCTGTTTCCTGGCATACTTTGGAGGAATCAAGGCACTCCAATGTACCAAAAGCATACTCTCTCCTTATCCCACGATAATCTCACGAAAAAATGTCACACTAAAAACCCCATGACAGTTTCTTAAGCTGTACACAAATCACTATATAGTCTTAATTATGGGGAGAGTATACTTTTGGTACATTACAGTGCCTTGATTCCTCCAAAGTAGGCCAGAAAACACACCCATAGAAAGAAATATAATGGTATCCTGTTGCCTGGAATAATTTGGAGGATTCATAATCTCCAAAAATATCAGCACTATACCAAGTATTTTTTGTGCTGGTAAATCTGGAGCAACTAAATCCTCCAATCTATTCCAAGCAACAAAACACCATTATTATTGCTCTTCTGGTCCTGTTTCCTTGCATACATTAGAGGAATCGAGAAGCTCCAATGTAACACAAGTGAAACATGGCCATACATCTCACTTGGAGCTCCTTTCTCGTTTTAACTCTTAAGAAACTCTAGATCACCTTGACATAAAGATAATGACGCACTTGTGAGGCAACCGTGTGTGTATGGGTTGTTGATATTGCCACAACAACATACCATCAGCACTGAGGTATAAATTATATTATAGTCTGTTTCCTTCCCTCATCACCCCAGTAAACACCACCAATCTCTTCACTAGGACAACACAGCTGACTTACAAAATGCTGAGGTCTGGCTGTAATTCGTAGGCCTGTGAGGTCTGGGTGTAATTCATAGGCCTGTGAGGTCTGGGTGTAATTCATAGGCCTGTGAGGTCTGGGTGTAATTCGTAGGCCTGTGAGGTCTGGGTGTAATTCGTAGGCCTGTGAGGTCTGGGTGTAATTCATAGGCCTGTGAGGTCTGGGTGTAATTCGTAGGCCTGTGAGGTCTGGGTGTAATTCATAGGCCTGTGAGGTCTGGGTGTAATTCGTAGGCCTGTGAGGTCTGGGTGTAATTCATAGGCCTGTGAGGAAATACGTCAAGGATTGATGGGGTTGCGGCTTGCTATATTTTATTAAATGTCTGCTGCTTATTTTGAAAATGGTCTTATGTTTCTTTATACGTATGTTGTTGTTGCTTGAAGTAGTTTTACACTGTTTTTACTCCTGTATATTCTTCCTAACCAATCCTCTACTCCTCACCAAACAAACCCCTTGCCATTCCAATTCTAAAACTCACATGCTAAACCTTCGCCACTCCTTTCCTTCCTTATGCTAAACCTTCGCCACTCCTTTCCTTCCTTATGCTAAACCTTCGCCACTCCTTTCCTTCATTATGCTAAACCTTCGCCACTCCTTTCCTTCCTTATGCTAAACCTTCGCCACTCCTTTCCTTCCTTATGCTAAACCTTCGCCACTCCTTTCCTTCCGTATGCTAAACCTTTGCCACTCCTTTCCTTCCTTATGCTAAACCTTCGCCACTCCTTTCCTTCCTTTGCCCATCCTCAACCCAGAGTGACAGGTGGGGCCAGGAGGGGGTCGAGTATAGGGTCAGGTGATTGGGACAGGTATAGGATGGGAGGAGAGAGGGACGGACAGGTACACACGCACGCACACACGCACGCTCACACACGCACGCACAGGCACACACACACACACACACCCTCGCACGCACACTCACGCTCTTACACACTCACACATCATTATTATTATTATTATTACACACACACACACACTCTCTCTCTCTCTCTCTCTCTCTCTCACACACAATTTCGCATCAAAATTGGACTTTGGAGGAATCAAGATGCTGAACTGTACAGAACACTTGCTTATACACCAAACTAATGTTAATTAATAATATCATTACAGGTGTTTGGTGAAGGTGTGGTGACAAGTGGTGATGATTCCTCAGCTGTAGACTACGAGAAGAAGTCACTACTACTACTGCTGCTGTTGTGTGTCAGTGAATAATGTGATGTTTACCTGTTGTACACTGCATGGGACGTGGTGTTGGTGTGAGGACTGTACACTCGTCATACATAATTTCTGACCAGAGTGTGAGGAGCAGAAAGCTTCGAATCGCCTGGTATTGTTCATTTCCCCACCCAGTACACACATATAGAGGCTGAGTACGAATGCAGAGTGTGTGTGTGTGTGTGTGTGTGTGTGTGTGTGTGTGTGTGTGTGTGTGGTGACTGCCGTTCGTCTCTGGTCAGGGATTACGTATTACCAGTGTACTGTACAGTTGCCAAAAAAGGTATTGCGACAAATCTTGATAGAACTTTAACCCTAGTAATATCCACAACTATTTGTAGGGACAATAAACATGTATAACAGAAGGAAATATACATATCCTTCTGTAATTTATACTTATAATCCCTACAAACAACTATGGACATTAATATTATTTAATGTTGTATCACTAGTTGTCGCAATACCTTTTTTGGCAACTGTACATCACCCCAGTCTACAAATATGTAACACTAACCATCAGCTTCACAAGGTTAGTTGAAGTTACTATTGGTCACAAGAACTGATACACACACACAGTCACTCACACATACATACACAAATGAAATCTCTCTTACACACACATCCAATCGGTACAGTACAGCCACAATCAAATATCCACCAACACTTTCCTTCCATCATACCAATAAATCAGTATCATATCAAACTATAATTATACAACAACAACACCTTACGTCAACTCAACCCCATCAATTATTGTTATTATGAGGTGGTGCAAAATCATACATGTGTTGTTCTTTATTACCAAGATTATTATTATTATTATTATTATTATTATTATTATTATTATTATTATGAGGTGCTGTAAAATCATACACGTGTTGTTCTTTATTACCAAGATATTTACTATGATGGAAGGAAAGTGTTGGTGGATATTTGATTGTGGCTGTACTGTACCGATTGGATGTGTGTGTAAGAGAGATTTCATTTGTGTATGTATGTGTGAGTGACTGTGTGTGTGTAAGAGAAAGATAGAGAGACTCTTTGTGTGTATGTGTGTGAAAGAGAAAGAGAGAGATTAATTTTGTGTGTGAGAGATTAATTTGTGTGTATGTGAGAGAGAGACTGTGTATGTGTGAAATAAATAAATATATAAAAATGGATTTGTGTTTGTTATCCCTCCTTTCCTTATATTTCATCTCTCTCTCTCTCTCTCTCTCTCTCTCTCTCTCTCTCTCTCTCTCTCTCTCTCTCTCTCCTTCCTTCGTGCTTGCTGTCCTATAATAATAATAATAATAATAAATAAATAATAATATGTTTCAATTTCCTTAGTAAAAATATAATTATAAAAATATTTATTACTTATCCCATGAAATAAATGGGTTTAATATTAGTCAATAATTAATAAAGGTGTAAAGAAATATACAATAATAAATAATTCAGGTGTTAAAGAGATTATCATAAAAATATCAAAGTAAAAAAACGAAAAAATAAATAAGTGTTTTAAAATGATATCGTTTTCTCTGATTAAGAAACCTTTGTAAATTGGTGGCAATATTGGAGCAACTTGATTCCTCCAAACTATGCCAGGCAACAGGGTAGATACCATTATATTTATTAATTAATCCTGTTTCCTGACATACTATGGAGGAATCATTGTACTACAAAGTACTACAAGGGACCTCAGATCTCTCTAGGGTAATTTTGTAGCAAACTGATTCCTCCAAACTGTATTATTCCTGCACTAAGTTGTGTTGTCTGAGATACCTTGGAGGACTCAAGGTGCTCCAATGTAACAATTAGTCACGGTTGGAAATTATAAATAGAAAATATTCACTGATTTCGTTAATTAATTATGTAATTAAAGAAATTATTATATCAGAATATAGGGAAAAATTCGGGGAATTTAATTATATAATAATTAATTCAAAATAATTAATAATTAATGAATTATGAACCCAAACGTGAATTATATTCTCCACCAAATCATGAAGTCATTATATGATAAACAAGGGGAGGGGTAGGGGAGTGGGGTGGGTGGTGTGGTGTTAGGGGGGGGGGGGTAAGGACATGGGTGTGAGGGAGGGGGTATGGGTAGGGGGGTTGGAGGGTAGGGGGAGGGCAAGTCAACTCAGTAACCCCGTTTATGGACTGCCATTGGAAAGAAAAATTCTGAGCCAATGTTCTCTCTCCTTCATCCCCAACCCTCACCTTTACCTCTCTCTCTCTCTCTCTACCCTTACCCCCCTCCCATCCTCCATTATTTCTCTCTATCTCCCCCGTAGGGGGGTTATTGCCTGTAGTAATGTGGGCAATACTTATAGGGTTTGGACGCCCCTTCGGCCCCAGCCACTAGCTTTCAGTTCTTCAACTGTGCCCCTTTTCTTTCTATTTCCTTCCTGCTTGCTGTCTCACCTCTCTATCACCTTTTACTGGTGCTATATGACCTCGATGTTGATGTGTCTAATATCAATCAACCAATCAATCTCTCTATCTCTTTCTCTCTCTCTCTCCCTCCCTTTCTCTCTGGGGATAGAGGAGGATTGTTGGGTGTGAGGGAGGAAATATGGATAGAGAGAGATAGAGAGAGGTAAAGGAGAGGGGAATGAAGGGTAAATAGAGAAAGAGTGAAAGAGATTGAATGAATTGGCTCAGAATTTTTCTTTCCAATGGCAGTCCATAAACGGGGTTATTGAGTTGACTTGCCCTCCCCCCTACCCTCCAACCCCCCTACCCATACCCCCTCCCTCACACCCATGTCCCTACCCCCCCTAACACCACACCAACCACCCCACTCCCCTACCCCTCCCCTTGTTTATCATATAATGACATCATGATTTGGTGGAGAATATAGTTCACGTTTGGGTTCATAATTCATTTATTATTAATTATTTTGAATTAGTAATTATATCATTGAAATCCTCATATTTTTCCCTTCATTTGGATATAATAATTTCTTTTATTACGTAATTAATTAACGAAATTAGCGAATATTCCACATTTTAAATTGCCAACCGTGACTAATTGGTACAATGGAGCACCTTGAGTCCTCCAAGGTATCTCAGACAACACAACTTAGTGCAGGAATAATACAGTTTGGAGGAATCAGTTTGCTACAAAATTACCCTAGAGAGATCTGAGGTCCCTTGTAGTACTTTGTAGTACAATGATTCCTCCATAGTATGTCAGGAAACAGGATTAATTAATAAATATAATGGTATCTACCCTGTTGCCTGGCATAGTTTGGAGGAATCAAGTTGCTCCAATATTGCCACCAATTTACAAAGGTTTCTTAATCAGAGAAAACGGTATCATTTTAAAACTCATTTATTTTTTCGTTTTTTTACTTTGATATTTTTATGATATTCTTTTTAACACCTGAATTATTTATTATTGTATATTTCTTTACACCTTAATTAATTATTGACTAATATTAAACCCATTTATTTCATGGGATAAGTAATAAATATTTTTGTAATTATATTTTTACTAAGAAAATTGAAACACATTATTATTTATTTATTTATTTATTATTATTATTATTATTATTATAGGACAGCAAGCACGAAGGAAGGAGAGAGAGAGAGAGAGAGAGAGAGAGAGAGAGAGAGAGAGAGAGAGAGAGAGAGAGAGAGAGAGAATGAAATATAAGGAAAGGAGGAATAACAAACACAAATCCATTTTTATATTTTTATTTATTTATTCATTTCACACATACACAGTCTCTCTCTCACATACACACAAATTAATCTCTCAAACACAAAATTAATCTCTCTCTTTCTCTTTCACACACACACACACACAAAGAGTCTCTCTATCTCTCTCTTACACACACACACAGTCACACACACATACATACACAAATGAAATCTCTCTTACACACACATCCAATCGGTACAGTACAGCCACAATCAAATATCCACCAACACTTTCCTTCCATCGTAGTAAATATCTTGGTAATAAAGAACAACACGTGTATGATTTTACAGCACCTCATAATAATAATAATTGATGGGGTTGAGTTGACGTAAGGTGTTGTTGTTGTAGGATTATAGTTTGATATGATACTGATTTATTGATTGTGGCTGTATCAGTTCTTGTGACCAATAGTAACTTCAACTAACCTTGTGAAGCTGATGGTTAGTGTTACATATTTGTAGACTGTGGTGATGTACAGTTGCCAAAAAAGGTATTGCGACAACTAGTGATACAACATTAAATAATAGTAATGTCCATAGTTGTTTGTAGGGATTATAAGTATAAATTACAGAAGGATATGTATATTTCCTTCTGTTCTACATGTTTATAGTCCCTACAAATAGTTGTGAATATTTCTAGGGTTAAAGTTTTATCAAGATTTGTCGCAATACCTTTTTTGGCTACTGTACAATACACTCGTAATACGTAATCCCTGACCAGAGACGAACGGCAGGCACCACACACTCACACACACACACACACACACACACATACCCTGCATTCGTACATAGCCTCTATAGGTGTGTACTGGGTGGGGGGAAATGAACAATACCAGGCGATTCGAAGCTTTCTGCTCCTCACACTCTGGTCAGAAATTATGTATGACGAGTGTACAGTCCTCACACCAACATCACGTCCCATGCAGTGTACAACAGGTAAACATCACATTATTCACTGACACACAACAGCAGCAGCAGCAGTAGTAGTAGTGACTTCTTCTTGTAGTCTACAGCTGAGGAATCATCACCACTTGTCACCGCACCTTCACCAAACACCTGTAATGATATTATTAATTAACATTAGTTTGGTGTATAAGCAAGAGTTCTGTACAGTTCAGCATCTTGATTCCTCCAAAGTCCAATTTTGACGTGAAATTGTGTGTGTGTGTTTGTGTGTGTGTGTGTATGAGAGAGAGAGAGAGAGAGAGAGAGAGAGAGAGAGAGAGAGAGAGAGAGAGAGAGAGAGAGAGAGTGTGTGTGTGTGTGTGTATGTGTAATAATAATAATAATAATGATGTGTGAGTGTGTAAGAGCGTGAGTGTGCGTGCGAGGGTGTGTGTGTGTGTGTGCCAGTGCGTGCGTGTGTGTGTGTACCTGTCCGTCCCTCTCTCCTCCCATCCTATACCTGTCCCAATCACCTGACCCTATACTCGACCCTCTCCTGGCCCCACCTGTCACTCTGGGTTGAGGATGGGCAAAGGAAGGAATGGAGTGGCGAAGGTTTAGCATAAGGAAGGAAAGGAGTGGCGAAGGTTTAGCATAAGGAAGGAAAGGAGTGGCGAAGGTTTAGCATAAGGAAGGAAAGGAGTGGCGAAGGTTTAGCATAAGGAAGGAAAGGAGTGGCGAAGGTTTAGCATAAGGAAGGAAAGGAGTGGCGAAGGTTTAGCATAAGGAAGAAAAGGAGTGGCGAAGGTTTAGCATAAGGAAGGAAAGGAGTGGCGAAGGTTTAGCATAAGGAAGGAAAGGAGTGGCGAAGGTTTAGCATAAGGAAGGAAAGGAGTGGCGAAGGTTTAGCATAAGAAAGGAAAGGAGTGGCGAAGGTTTAGCATAAGGAAGGAAAGGAGTGGCGAAGGTTTAGCATAAGGAAGAAAAGGAGTGGCGAAGGTTTAGCATAAGGAAGGAAAGGAGTGGCGAAGGTTTAGCATAAGGAAGGAAAGGAGTGGCGAAGGTTTAGCATAAGGAAGGAAAGGAGTGGCGAAGGTTTAGCATAAGGAAGGAAAGGAGTGGCGAAGGTTTAGCATAAGGAAGGAAAGGAGTGGCGAAGGTTTAGCATAAGGAAAGAAAGGAGTGGCGAAGGTTTAGCATGGGAGTTTTAGAATTGGAATGGCAAGGGGTTTGTTTGGTGAGGAGTAGAGGATTGGTTAGGAAGAATATACAAGAGTAAAAACAGTGTAAAACTCCTTCAAGCAACAACAACATACGTATAAAGAAAAAACATAAGACCATTTTCAAAATAAGCTGCAGACATTTAATAAAAAATAGCAAGCCGCAACCCCATCAATCCTTGACGTATTTCCTCACAGGCCTATGAATTACACCCAGACCTCACAGGCCTATGAATTACACCCAGACCTCACAGGCCTACGAATTACACCCAGACCTCACAGGCCTATGAATTACACCCAGACCTCACAGGCCTACGAATTACACCCAGACCTCACAGGCCTACGAATTACACCCAGACCTCACAGGCCTATGAATTACACCCAGACCTCACAGGCCTATGAATTACACCCAGACCTCACAGGCCTACGAATTCCACCCAGACCTCACCATTTTGTAAGTCAGCTGTGTTGTCCTAGTGAAGAGATTGGTGGTGTTTACTGGGGTGATGAGGGAAGGAAACAGACTATAATATAATTTATACCTCAGTGCTGATGGTATGTTGTTGTGGCAATATCAACAACCCATACACACACGGTTGCCTCACAAGTGCGTCATTATCTTTATGTCAAGGTAATCTAGAGTTTATTAAGAGTTAAAACGAGAAAGGAGCTCCAAGTGAGATGTATGGCCATGTTTCACTTGTGTTACATTGGAGCTTCTCGATTCCTCTAAAGTATGTGAGGAAACAGGACCAGAAGAGCAATAATAATGGTGTTTTGTTGCTTGGAATAGATTGGAGGATTTAGTTGCTCTAGATTTACCAGTTAAGTGGAGGGTATAGTTCTGATATTTTTGGAGATTATGATTCCTCCAAATTATTCCAGGCAACAGGATACCATTATATTTCTTTATATGGGTGTGTTTTCTGGCCTACTTTGGAGGAATCAAGGCACTGTAATGTACCAAAAGTATACTCTCCCCATAATTAAGACTATATAGTGATTTGTGTACAGCTTAAGAAACTGTCATGGGGTTTTTAGTGTGACATTTTTTCGTGGGATTATCGTGGGATAAGGAGAGAGTATACTTTTGGTACATTGGAGTGCCTTGATTCCTCCAAAGTATGCCAGGAAACAGGATCAGATGAACACAAATAATGGTGTTCTGTTGCTGGGAAGAGTTTGGAGGAATCATTATCTCCAAAAATAAAAAAATAAAGAAAAGGTATGTTATTTCTTCCAGGTTTTATTTTAACAGTATAAAAAATAACTAAAAAAATAGTATGTTTTTCTTTTGTGTCTTCCTATTTAACTACACACACAGTCATGTATTTATTATCCCCTTAACGATAATAAATACATGACTGTGTGTGTAGTTAAATAGGAAGACACAAAAGAAAAAAATACTATTTTTTTAGTTATTTTTTATAATGATAAAATAAAACCTGGAAGAAATAACATACCATTTTTTTATTTTTTTATAATGTTAATATAAAACCTGAAAGAAATAACATATTATTATTTTTTTTTTATAATGATAAAATAAAACCTGGAAGAAATAATATAAAGTAGAGATTATCATGAAAGAATGCAAGTAAAAAGACGCTCCCAGGAGGGATTGGAGGACGAGGGAGTGGAGGACGAGGGAGTGGAGGACGAGGGAGTGGAGGACGAGGGAGTGGAGGATGAGGGAGTGGAGGACGAGGGAGTGGAGGACGAGGGGTCAGGTCAGGTCAACACGTGGGTCGGGTTGAGGGTCACACCAGGGAGGTAGAATAGGTCAGACTCCAGGGTCAGAGGAGGAGAGGTGAGGTGAGGTGAGGTGAGGGAGTAGGAATAATAATAAAGAATAAATGCATAAATAAAATAATATGCAAAAAAATAAATTTAAAATAATATTAAATAATAAATGCATAAATAAAATAATATGCAAAAAAATAAAAATAATAATAATAATAATAAATAACTAAAAAAAAAAACATCAAAATAAATAAAGAAATAAAATAATTAAATAGAAAATAATAATAAATAAATAAAATAACATCAAAATAAATAAAGAAATAAAATAAAACAAAATAAAATAAAGGCCTTATAAACCCATTCATTAGGTAGGACACAAGGTTTGTGTCCAAACTGTGTTTACGTGTGTTAGGTTAGACACAACTGTTGTGTCCAAGGTATTATTTACTTCTCATTCTGAAACACAGGCACAGAGCTCTACTACAGTCTTCCAGATATTGGTTTATTTACTAATTATACTTTTATCATTAGTCTTGTAAGTCTGGGATAGATACCCTATAGAAACACAGGCACAGAGCTCTACTACAGTCTTCCAGATATTGGTTTATTTACTAATTGTACTTTTATCATTAGTCTTGTAAGTCTGGGATAGATAGGAACAATCTATGATTTATAAATAAAAAACATCTACTATATTGCGGTACGATAACTGCGGCCTCTGCCCGAGTCGCCGAGGAATGATAAACAAAAACAGTGTTGCCAGGTGCAGGGAAATTTCTCTGTTTTAGGGAATTTCGAAGTCTACACAGGGAAATAATTTACAGTTCGTTGATGAGTAAACAGGGAAATTTCTACAAGATGTAATACCTAAAAGACCATCAAGGCTCAAGAGTAAACAGGGAATAATTGAGGTAAAAAGGGAAATTCTGATGTTGAAGTGAGGGAACTTTCGTCCAGCAGACCTGGCAACACTGGGTCATCATGAGTCAGGGGGAGATAACGTTGTCAGGATTGTCTGGTTCTTTGGATGACGTTTCAATGGTTTTTTTGGATATTGATGGTGACAGGGACTCTATAGAGGACTCCCCCAAGTTTGTATGGGGTATGAAAACTGGGCATATCTCGAAAACGGGGCATTTCCGAGAGAAACACCATTGAAGAAAATATTCTTAGAATGGTCCTAATTAGTGGTAAATCATACTAATATAAACATTTTACTGAACCCAGGTTTACTGTAAATTTACCCTCTGAAATAACTGAAGAGAGTATGAATGATAAAGAGTTATTACAGGTTTGTTTGATATGATAGGAAATAAACTAATTCTCACAATCAGGGTAACACACACACACACACAGAGAGAGAGAGAGAGAGAGAGAGAGAGAGAGAGAGACTGAGAGATAGAGAGAGAGGGACAGAATTAATTAGTAGCTTCTCTATTATTATGTTTGTAGCTTTAGTTTAGAGAGAGAGAGAGAGAGACTGAGAGATAGAGAGAGAGAGAGAGGGAGAGAGGGACAGAAATAATTAGTAGCTTCTCTATTATTATGTTTGTAGCTTTAGTTTAGAGAGAGAGAGAGAGACTGAGAGATAGAGAGAGAGAGAGAGGGACAGAATTAATTAGTAGCTTCTCTATTATTATGTTTATAGCTTTAGTTTCATTTGTTAGGCTTAGAAGTGTACGTTGTGGTATAGTAATTATTACAATAACCTAAACTAGTGATGTATCATGCATTTTGTAGTATAAATTGTATAAAACTGTTTTCCTAAACAATTATGGTAAGTGAGGAAGACAAGTCGCTGTATTGCTCGTCACATTACATAATTTCTCATTGTCATATATATATGTATGTATGTATGTGTATGTATGTATGTATATGTATGTATGTATGTATGTATACAGTATGTGTGTATTTGTATGTATACTGAGAGAGAGAGAGAGAAAAAAGGAAGGAAGGAAATAAATAAAAAATACATACATACATACATACATATACATATATACATATATACATACATACATACACATATACATACATACATACAATTTAAACCCCCTGTGAGTTGATAAGTGGTACACACACACACACACACACATACACACAATCTCTCTCTCTAACTCCTACCTCTCATTCCCGTCAACAAACATTTATTATATTGTGGGATCAGTGTCATTTTGAGTCAGGAATCTAACGACACTTGACAGTTATTTCATTTATTTTTCACTTCACTTAGTGTGTTATGTAATGATTTCATTTATTTTTCACTTCACTTAGTGTGTTATGTAATGATTTCATTTATTTTTCACTCCACTTAGTGTGTTATGTAATGATTTCATTTATTTTTCACTTCACTTAGTGTGTTATGTAATGATTTCATTTATTTTTCACTTCACTTAGTGTATTATGTAATGATTTCATTTATTTTTTATTTCACTTAGTGTGTTATGTAATGAAATATACACTGGTAACATCTAAATTTACATATTTTGTGACGATTATGATGGTGCTACAGCCAATATACAAGATATTCCCACAGTAGGCCTACTTGGTGCTGGAGTATGTAGGCCTATAGCATTACTGTACAGTGTCTATCACCAATATCACAAGAGAAAATATACTGTAGGTCATAGGAGTACAAAACAAGTTACATTTTTGTATAATCTTCATAAGTTCATACACTAAAATTTAATGCGGTAAATATTGAAAAAATTGCCGTTATTACATAAGGGTTTTCTACCTTCATTATCCATTTATTTAGACCATTCTAAGATTACTTTCTTATGGCATTTCCTCCGCAAATGCCCCATTTCCAAGATAAGTCATATTTGGTAAATTTTTACAAGTTGCCACAACAGGATTTCACTAGAAAAAAATATATTTCCTAGAAGGATTTAGTGTGACTACCGGGACCTAACCTGGGCAGACTACCGGGACCTAACCTGGGCAGACTACCGGGACCTAACCAGGGCAGACTACCGGGACCTAACCTGGGCAGACTACCGGGACCTAACCTGGGCAGATTACCGGGACCTAACCTGGGCAGACTACCGGGACCTAACCTGGGCAGAATACCGGGACCTAACCTGGGCAGACTACCGGGACCTAAGTAAGAAAAAATATACAGTAAAAATTAGTCAGACCTCACCTGACCTGACCTGACCTAACCTAATCTGGACTGGGACACACTACCGGGACCTAACTTGGGCAGACTACAGGGACCTAACTATAAGAGGTAACTACTGTTATGCAACATTTGCAGAAGAAATGGTATATAGAAAAGTGGTTTGTAATAGTGAAATATAAACACTGGTAATAGTAACATTTTTGAAATCGAGTTGTGGCAACTTGTAAAAATATTCCTCATATTCAAATGGGGCATTTTGATATTAGCCTGACGGTATTTCTGCATAAGAGTTCTACCGGTTTTTTTTTAGTATATTTTCCTGCCTTTTTTATTTGTTCTATTCATTAGTGACCATAATATTGATCAGTTGGTTTATATATATTCCCTAATCCCTTCAATCTTGGGGGAGAACGCTGGGAATCCAGGGTTTTGGGTGTGGGGAAACACTTACATTATTTTGGCTTTATAGTACTGTAATTTGTTAACCTGTATAAAGGTCAAAAAATTGAAAATCCGAGCCAAGTTTCAGCAAAATTTGGCTCGGGTTTTGCAATTTTCATGAGGGATATATGTCAAGATTTTGGAAATCCGAGCCAAGTTTAAAAAATTAACCAAACCTAACAGGGGCGGACAACTGGGATATAACCGGGGCAGACAACTGGGACCTAACCGGGGCAGACAACCGGGACCTAACTGGGGCAGACTACCGGGACCTAACTGGGGCAGACTACCGGGACCTAACCGGGGCAGACAACTGGGACCTAATTGGGGCAGACTACCGGGACCTAACCGGGGCGGACTACTGGGACCTAACTGGGGCAGACAACTGGGACCTAATTGGGGCAGACTACCGGGACCTAACCAGGGCGGACAACTGGGACCTAATTGGGGTAGAGTACCGGGACCTAACCGGGGCGGACAACTGGGACCTAACCGAGGCAGACAACTGGGACATAACTGGGGCAGACTACCGGGACATAACCGGGGCAGACTACTGGGACCTAATTGGGGTAGAGTACCGGGACCTAACCGGGGCGGACAACTGGGACATAACTGGGGCAGACTACCGGGACCTAACCACGGCAGACTACTGGGACATAACTGGGGCAGACTACCGGGACATAACCTCACGTGCCATAACTTTATCATCCTTAGCAGACTAACGGACTGACCATTATAATTGTTGTATATAATTATTACCAGACTCTAAGGATATACAATTTGTACGGAATATGAATATAAATTTATCTTTCACTACTATGCAATAATATATCAAGCCTTTATTGGATTGATATAGATCAATATAGGCTACTAATGGGTAACCTATGACTGGAAGGTGTACTATATAGCTTTACAGACCTAATTTTTATTTTAAGACCGCGTATTCTTCCTCTTGATATCTTTTTTTTGTTTTTTATATGCTTCTACCCTCTTTTCTTTGCATTTATGTGTACAGCAAGAGAATGGTACACCTTGTTACCATATACAGTATATCACTTGAAGGTACAGTAGACTAGATCGAATGGTTGATTGAAATTACTGCTCCTCCATTTTATACACACAGTTCAGAAATGTAGAGAGATAATAAAAACTGAATATTTACATGTGCATTTATTCCACTACAAGTTGACCTACCAATATACCATCCAAATTAATGTGGAAGTAGTGATTTGGTGTAATCATTATTTTTCACTTAGGGTTAGCACGAAAAAAATAAATAAAAAAACAATTTTTGGTGAAGAGTAATTATGATGTGTAGTTCAGTACAGTATTGTTTTGTGTACATACTGCATAGCATATGTGGGGGAGCGAAGATGTAGGGTGAGTAGTTATGTAGGATATGTGAGGATGTGTTGAAAGATAATGGAGGTGTGTGTGTGTCACTGTAATAAAGTATGTGAAGATATGAAGAGAAGTAGTGAATATGTATGGAAAATGTGTAGAAGGTACATATGTATGGAAAATGTGTAGAAGGTACAGATGTATGGAAAATGTGTAGAAGGTACATATGTATGGAAAATGTGTAAAAGGTACATATGTATGGAAAATGTGTAGAAGGTACATATGTATGGAAAATGTGTAGAAGGTACATATGTATGGAAAATGTGTAGAAGGTACATATGTATGGAAAATGTGTAGAAGGTACATATGTGTTTGGTATGCAATGAATATGTGTTTTGTATTGAAGATGTGTGTTTGGCTGTATAGATAGATGTCTGCTTAGTAGTAAAGCAGTATAGAAGAAGGCAGAGAAGGTTTCATCTTGTTTTGTAATGAAGAATTGTGGAAGGCAATAAAAATGTTTGGATGGTGGTGCTGTGGTCTAGCTTTCATAATATATAGCCTACATGGAAGTAGAGATGTGAATTTGGGGGAAGAAGTGTAGATAATAAAGAAGTACAGTACAGTAGAAAGGAGAGAGTGATAATGTCTGATAGTGCATTGATAAGCAACAAGGACTGTGGATAGTAGAGATAATTATGTGCTCAGTATAATATATTGTATGCCATATTAGGAGATTAATAGAAAGATGGCTATATATTTTAGTATCCCCTTAGATAGCAGGGATAGGTTGATAAATACCAGAGCTGTACAGACTAGAACACACAGGCAGACTGACAGAAATACAGGCAGCAACACACATACAAAAACAAAGAAGATGTTGGAATTAGTGAGACATTTAATATATCTGAAAAATCAAGTGAATTAGATTATTTTCTAGAATTTTTCTCATATGAATTTATTGACAGAATTGTAATAAATGGAGACAAATAATTATCATGATCATCTAATAATCAACTGAAAATTTTCCACCACATAGCAAAATGCATAAATGGAAACCAACACACCGAAAAGAAATGTATATGTTTGTTTTTGTGTGTGGTAATGTCCATGGCTCATGTAAAAAAGAAATGTATATGTTTTTGTGTGTGGTAATGTCCATGGCTCATGTAAAAAAGAAATGTATATGTTTTTGTGTGTGGTAATGTCCATGGCTCATGTAAAAAAGAAATGTATATGTTTTTGTGTGTGGTAATGTCCATGGCTCATGTAAAAAAGAAATGTATATGTTTTTGTGTGTGGTAATGTCCATGGCTCATGTAAAAAAACAATTGCAACACCAGCATTTGCAGACAGATTTTTTGCATTGTTAAGACATATACACTTCACTGACAATAAAAAATATATACCTGGAGACAAATTACATAAAATTAAATGGGTTGTGGATTACCTGAGAAATAAAGAATATATACCTGGAGACTAATTATATAAAATTAAATGGGTTGTGGATTACCTGAGAAATAAATTCACCTCCAGTTTGAAACCATTTCAGAACTTATGTGTTGATGAATCATTACTTTTTGTGTGATGTAGAGACTGGTTATATTTTGTATTTTATTGTTTATACTGGTACTGGTTATATTTTGTATTTTATTGTTTATACTGGTACTGGTTATATTTTGTATTTTATTGTTTATACTGGTACTGGTAAAAAAGTTACTGGAACCACATCTGGATAAAGGTCTTACTTACCTTGTAAAACTTCCAATAGTCTGCTCAGGTTAGGTCCTGGTAGTCTGCTCAGGTTAGGTCCTGGTAGTCTGCTCAGGTTAGGTCCTGGTAGTCTGCAATGGTTAAGATTAGGTTAGATTGGATTGGGTTAGGTTAGATTACATTGGGTTGGGTTGGGGTAGGTTAGATTGGGTTGGGCTAAAACAGGATATTTACACAATAAATGGAAGCTAAAAATGAACTAATCACTTGAAAAAATCTTGTAAAATCTATATATATTTTGCCTGAAAATTTCACATGTGTAGCTCAGAAAATTTACTCAAATTTTTAATTAAAATAAAATATATATGGATAATGAAAACCATTATGAAATACGAGTAATAAAAAAATACTATTAATTCTATATTCTATTGGCATTTATTAATACAATGTTTTTATCTTCTTTATTCACAAATTCATAACATTCTCAAACCCTTTTCTTCGTAAATAATATGAAATTAATATTGACATTACACACACACCCTCTCTCTCTCTCTCTCTCTAACACACACACACACACTCTCTCTCTCTAACACACATACACACTCTCTCTCCCTCTCATACACACACACCCTCTCTCTCTCTCTAACACACACACACACTCTCTCTCTCTCTCTAATACACACACACCCTCTCTCTCTCTCTCTCTCTCTAACACACATACACACTCTCTCTCTCTCTAACACACACACACCCTCTCTCTCTCTCTCTCTCTCTAACACACATACACACTCTCTCTCTCTCTCTCTCTCTCCCTCTCATACACATCCAAGTTAGGTCATATTAAAATATAGCATTTTGAAATTAGCAAGACCTTACATGATCTGACCTAACCTAAACTGCTGTAAACTACCAGGACCTAACCTGGGCAAACTACTAACAACTAACCGTGTCAAAATAATAATAATAATAACAATAATAATAATAATTATAATAATAATAATAATAATAATTATAATAATAATTATAATAATAATAATAATAATATTAATATTAATAACAATAATAATTATAATAATATTAATAATGATAATAATAATTTTCATATTAATAATAATAATAATAATAAAAATTGCACCATTATTGACACGTAATTTTTTTCCTAAATTTAGGTGTTTTATAATAATAATAATAATAATAATAATAATAATAATAATAATAATAACTTTGATTTAGGTCTTACTTACCTTGTAAAACTTCCAATAGTCTGCTCAGGTTAGGTCCTGGTAGTCTGCAATGGTTAAGATTAGGTTAGATTAGATTAGATTAGGTTAGGTTAGGTTAAGTTAGGATAGGTTAGGTAATTTATGTATGGATAAAACATTAAATTTGCACAATAAAATGGATGTTAAAAATGAACTCATCACTTAAATGAAAAAAGTCTTAGAATGGTGTAAATAAATGGGTAATAAAGGTAAAAACACCATACACAATAACTATAATTCTTTCAATATTTACCGATAATATTAATCATAAAAGTAGTTGAAGTAGTAATAATAATAGTAGTTATAATAATAATAAAAATGGTAGTAATAATAATAATGTGAAATGAAATACATTGAGGTGGTTTGGACATGTAGAGAGAATGCAAGGTGAGGAGTTTGTAAATAAGGTGTATGCAAGGTGAGGAGTTTGTAAATAAGGTGTATGTAAGGTGAGGAGTTTGTAAATAAGGTGTATGTAAGGTGAGGAGTTTGTAAATAAGGTGTATGTAAGGTGAGGAGTTTGTAAATAAGGTGTATGTAAGGTGAGGAGTTTGTAAATAAGGTGTATGGAAGTGAAGTTGTGGGCTGTGGTGTGAGAGGCAGACCACCAGTTAGATGGCAGAACAGAGTGGAAGAGTATGTAAAGGAGAGTAATGTGAGGGACAGAGTACGGAGTAAGGAGGGAGTATGTAAAGGAGAGTAATGTGAGGGGGAGGGGAGGGCTGGACCAAGTAAGGAGGGAGTGTTGGAACAGGGAAGACTGGAGACTTTTCTGCCGTGGCCACCCCCTTGGGGGGAGTTCCCGGAGGGAGTGAGGCGTCAGAACTATAGATAGATAGATAGATAGATAGATAGATCATAATGTATTATTACAGAATAACTGGGTTTTCGGCTAGGCTTGAGCAGTATCACCACATTAGGCTAGGTCCTGGAAATTTGCCCAGGTCATTTTATGATAGTTTACACTGGTTATACCCGGTAGTTTGCCCAGGTTAGGTCCGGTAGTTTGCCCAGGTTAGGTCCGGTATTTTGCCCAGGTTAGGTCCAGTAGTTTGCCCAGGTTAGGTCCGGTAGTTTGCCCAGGTTAGGTCCGGTAGTTTGCCCAGGTTAGGTCCGGTAGTTTGCCCAGGTTAGGTCCCGGTAGTCTGCTGTGGTTTAGGTTTGGTTTAAGTTAGGTTAGGTTAGGTTAGGTTAGGTCAGGTCAGGTCAGACTAGTTTCCAAATCATGTTTGTAAACGGGGCATATCTCGAAAACGAGGCAATTCCGAGAGAAACACCATAGATGAAAAGTGTCTTAGAATGGTCCAAAATAGTGGGTAATGATACTAATATATACAATATAGTGAACCCAGGTTTTCTGTAAATTTACCCATAATAATTCTTCTACATAAATACCTTGGTGTAGTCATTGTAATCCTCCTTTTGTAAATCCCTTGATGTAAATCTTCGTATGTAAATCCTCCTTCTGTAATCCCACTTCTGATATAAATAAATTTAACGTTAATTAATATATTTCTTGTTAATTAAATCCTTTATTAATAAAAATCCCCTTATTTCTCCAATTTATCCTTATTTATATACCCTTAAAATAACAGTGAACCCTTAAAAATAATAAAACAAAATCATTCTAATATTTATGGTAACATTTTAGCACAGCCATTATTATCCACCCTTATTTAAACCCTTCAAAATTCCCTTATTTCACCAACTTACCCTTATTTATGTCCCTTCACCATTAACTGTATACCCTTAACTAACCCTTAATATAATCTTGAGCCCTTAAAATATCCTTAAATGCCCTTAAAATGCAAATAAATACTAAATTATTCCCCTGCCAGGCTTTGAGCTTCACAGAGGTAAACAAACTGAGGCGTCAGTGTTGCCAGTGATGATCTGAGGCGTCAGTGTTGCCAGTGATGATGATGACTGTGTGTCACCTTTACAACGGTACTCTCTCACTGTCTATCCTCTCCTCAAACGTACTCCATCCAGCCTCACCTCTTATTGCTTCCACACCTACTGTACATACTTGTTTGTACCTAAAGCTGTTGTTCCTATCCTATTCTGTACTACCTCCAGTCTATTCAATGTTGTTCCTATCCTATTCTGTACTACCTCCAGTCTATTCAATGTTGTTCCTATCCTATTCTGTACTACCTCCAGTCTATTCAAGTCATTCATTATCCATGTCATGGTCTCCAGTCCATACATTAGTCCAGGTACAGCCATACCTTTCCATACACCATACACTACTTCATACTTATTAGCTCTACACCTTGACACACTTCCTACCTTTCCATACACCTTGCCACACTTCCTACCTTTCCATACATCATACACTATTTCATACTTATTAGCTCTACACCTTACCACACTTCCTACCTTTCCATAAACCTTGTCACACTTCCTACCTTTCCATACACCTTGACACACTTCCTACCTTTCCATACACCTTACCACACTTCCTACCTTTCCATACACCTTACCACACTTCCTACCTTTCCATACACCTTACCACACTTCATACTTATTAGCTCTACACCTTGCCACACTTCCTAGTCTTCCTACCCACTGGTTTGCTCTTGATAACCTATCAGTCTTTGTCCTATCACACCCTTTCTCATCCACAATTATTACTAAGTATCTATATATTGTGTCCTTTCAATCACACCCTTTCTCATCCACAATTATTCCTAAGTATCTATATATTGTGTCCTTTCAATCCCATTTCCACCCAGTCTCCACGTACTACCTATATCCCGGTCATCCCCATCTTATCACTCCCAAACTTGACATTAAAATCATTCCCATACTCGGTAATTACATCAAGTATTCTCTGCAGTCTCTCACCTAGCTGTCTCTCTCACCTGTCTCTCTCACCTGTCTCTCTCATAATCACTACATCATTTGCATATAACAAAATATTCACTACATACTCCCCTATTACCTACATTTTTCCTCAGTCTTCTACATTTCCTATTACTCTCTTTCCTCTTCTTCCTCACATTCTCATTATCTTTATTCCACCAGCTCTTCATCAAACTTCTTTTATTTCTATTCCTTATCCTTCCTAACCTTTTCTCACCCACCTCTGTCACTTTCCTAACCAGGGAATCATTCAGTTCATCCACTCCTCCATCCATAGTCCATTCCATACTCCTCAAATCACACTTATACAAATCCCATCTTGCTTCTCGTACTCTCCATTTCTGCCCTCCTTTTACTACATTCTTGGCTGCCTTTTTCACACATTCATATTCTAATACTATCATGTTATGGTCACTCATCAGATCTATTCTTCTCTCTTCATCCATCCACATATACTGTACTGTACTGTACTCTCCTCCTGGCTCTTTCATTCACTAGCACATAATCAATCACAGATTCACTCCCTAACCAGGACCATGTTGCACGTCCCTCACCTATTGTCACATTCATGTTCTCTACACCATACTCTTCCTTGAAATTTAACAAAAGTTCCCCATTTCCATTCACTTCCTCTCATAAAATTCCTATATGTCCATTCCTATCACCTATGACAATAGTCTCTCTTTGTCTATTTTCCACAATCAACCTATACTTATTTATTATCCTGTATTAGTTTATATTATCCTGTATATATCCTGTATATGTATATTATCTCTGGTCCTGTTTCCTAGCAGACTTTGGAGGAATCCTGGCACTCCTATGTACCCAAAAACAACCACCACCTTAACCAACCTGAAAAGACATATATGAAAATAAAATACAGGTCATGGAAATAAAATACATACACTGATGACCTGGGGAATAATATACACATCAATATACGTACATGAGAATACGTACATGAGAATACGTACATGAGAATACGTACATGAGAATATGTACATGAGAATACTTACATGAGAATACGTACATGAGAATACTGTGGGGGTGGACTGTCAGATATCAATGAATGTAGCTTTATAATAATTACCAAAGCTTACCTTGCTGGAAATATGTAATCTCGTTGGTTGGCTGCAGCGAGTTACCCAGAGTTAATCCCTGTATCCTTCCCTCCAACACAATAAATTTATTTCTGGGTTCGTCCTGCTATATATGTATGATTATAGAGCATGCAATAATGGTCAATTACAACACAAAATGACAATTTTCTCTATTTATTAATAAATTCCAAGCCAACAAAATGAATAATTAAATTCAATCAGAAAATCACACACACACACTTCCGTTCACGCTCCAATAGATAGCTATATACGTACGGTACTTACTCCTCGTCGCTTCTCTCCACACGTGCTGCTAGGCCACTATCGCTCATACGCGTACACGTGGAACAGTAATATTACTTTACTTTAATATACTTATCACAAGCTAGCACTTCCCCTCGTACACACAGGAGACGGTAATTACGTTATCGTAATAGTATGGAAATCAAGCAACCCAGTTGGTATATTTCAATGTCAATCACACTCGTCCCTTGTACACACACACACTCGTAATTCCCGCCAGCCCTCTCCTCACCTATAAAATGACACCTTACTGATTCTCGTCTAGCGAATGAATAGTGAGTTAATTAACAATAAGTCTAGTGAAAAAGTAATTAAACAATTTCGACGTTACGTTAAAACTATAGGCCCCTAGGCAAAGCAACGAGGGCTGGATACGAGGTGTGTTCTTCGTCGAGTGTCTAGCTACCAACTAAATATATTTCTCAAAATCAGGACAAGGGTGGTGGAGGTTAATTACCCTTCTGACTCCTCCCCATTTAACCTTTTTTCTACCTGGCCCAACTGTCGGCCATGCTTGTCCTCCCTCTCATGTGTTCGCATAACCTAGTCCTTGACTACGTTTACATATGTCACTCACACTTTAGTTATACATGCCTTCGATTAACCTATGACGTACTGTAAAATCCCAATAATTCCCCTTCCACTTCAAAATCAATTTCGATGAGTAGTAGATGCCCACATAGCATAGTTATTAATGCAAAATTGTAGCAATACCTCCAGACACGGGATGGAGTGAGTGGGTACTCGACCTCACCTGACCTGACCTGACCTTCCTTAATTACCAGGTACCAGCACTCCTATATTTCAAAATTCTCTGTCTCTGTCTTCCTGACTTGACTGAATGGAAATTCCCATACACGTGGTGTCCCTTTGTTAATAAATATATAATATTTAGCATCCTACTACTTACGTACGTTACGTTATGACCACGGATCAAACCGTGACATTCGCACACACAGAAGAGACATTGCTCTATGCAATGTTTAATAAAATAATGAAGTGGTAATGACGTCTTTGCATGTATAACTATTACAATAATAACTCACTCACACTTCACTCATTCTTGTATGTGTCATGACTTAATACCAGTTAAGTGTTTATTTTTGCCAATGAGTGAAAAACTCCTAACAGTTACTTTAACTTTAAAATCTAAGGAGAAACTCCGTGGCAAGAATAATTATACCTGGTAATGTCTAGTACCAATAGTACACATTTAAACAATATATAAGTGTGGTGTATGTAATACATTGTGTCATTGTTACATAATATGTAATAATAAAAATGCAAAAAATTTTCTTCTGGAGACCATCCAACTGCCATCAATTCCTGTAAGGCAATATATATATATTAATTAATCATCCAAGACTCGAGTCAGGGATAACCGCTGAAACCCAAGTCTTGGAAGACCCAATGCAATATCCAAACATCAGACCGAGGTGAACCCCAAATCTGAGCTTGGATAAAGGGTTTGTGCTCGTTGCACTCGAAGATAACAATAAAACGAGTAATTTAATCCTAACTATAACCCATAATTAGTTACTCGCTCGATTTCCTCAGGCAACCGTGACATAAGGTCTGCCCCAACGCTAGCACTTCCCTTTAAACCACCGATGGTCCCCGTGAACACGTAATCCTTCATCCTTCTCACCCTGACGAGCTTCCGTCGTCTGCTGGGTATATCCTTCTCCACCCTCGGGAGTTTCCCCAGCAGCGCTAGCCGTAGCTGCCGTACCTACAGCTGGGTACTGTGGTTCACTATATGTATATGTAGCAGCAGCCGATCGCTGATAATAACCCTTATTACCACCGTGGTTATTATTATAACTCTTCCCGTTACTTCTCCCCTGATAACGGTACTGACTTGACTGCTGAGAATAATAATTATTGCCTTGTTTCTTGGCGTGATTAAACTGAGGATTAGGTTGTTGACGTACAACCTGACTCTGCTGCTGTGAATAATAATTATTACTCGATTTATTATATGAACCAGCAGAGTCTTGGGAAGGCTTATTTAACTGAGTTAAATTCTCACACGACTGAACCCGCGTGTGGTAACCGTATGCGGTAAAATGTGCATCCGACATTTCCACCATTTCCTTGAGGCAATTAATCTTATGGGTTTTGAGTTGAGCCGACAATTCTGGAGGACACGACTTCTCTAGTTGCGTGCGAAGCAACAAGTCCTTTATCCCCTCCAACGTCTTGGGTGTTTCGGCCTTGTCAAACCACTGATCCAGGTGGCTAGCGAGACGTGCACTAAACTGTGCAACGGTCTCTTTATCTTGCAAGGAAGCACTCAAAAACTGCTTCCGTGCATCATCGACCGTCACCCCATATGCTTGTAACAGAGCTTTTTTCATGCTCGCATAATTCCTGGTGTCAGGATCGAGTCGGTAGAGGATACTAAGGGCTTTACCATCGAACAGGTTAAGGAACTCTATTTTCTTCACATCGTCACTAAAGACGTATGTGTCTGCAAGCATCTCGAACCTCTCAATAAACGGTTCAATTTCGTCTCCCTCTACATACCTCGCCAGTTGTAGTCTCGGAGTTACTGTAGTCGGGCTTGCAATACTGCTTTGACTACCATTCGCCTGTGCTTGCAGTTCCACCATTTTCTGTTCATGTGCCCATCTTTCTCTTTCATGCTCTCTCTCTCTCTCTTCTGCCTCTCTCTGTTCCCTTTCAGCCTCTCTCTGTTCCTTTTCTGCCTCCCTTACACTCACCCTTTCGAGCCTGTCTTCCTCTTGACGACGCTCTACGTACTGTCGAATCTCGACCGTATCTGTATATCCCAAGCTTCGGGCTTCCTCCATCAATTCCGCTACGGTATACATATTAAAATATTTTCTATTGTTTCCTTTGCCTTAATTCCTGGACAACCGTAATCTATCTACTCGTGAAGGTGTGCGCGTGTGTGACTGGAATTAATACAAAGAGCAGGTCCCTGTTCGGGCGCCAATTATGTGGGGGTGGACTGTCAGATATCAATGAATGTAGCTTTATAATAATTACCAAAGCTTACCTTGCTGGAAATATGTAATCTCGTTGGTTGGCTGCAGCGAGTTACCCAGAGTTAATCCCTGTATCCTTCCCTCCAACACAATAAATTTATTTCTGGGTTCGTCCTGCTATATATGTATGATTATAGAGCATGCAATAATGGTCAATTACAACACAAAATGACAATTTTCTCTATTTATTAATAAATTCCAAGCCAACAAAATGAATAATTAAATTCAATCAGAAAATCACACACACACACTTCCGTTCACGCTCCAATAGATAGCTATATACGTACGGTACTTACTCCTCGTCGCTTCTCTCCACACGTGCTGCTAGGCCACTATCGCTCATACGCGTACACGTGGAACAGTAATATTACTTTACTTTAATATACTTATCACAAGCTAGCACTTCCCCTCGTACACACAGGAGACGGTAATTACGTTATCGTAATAGTATGGAAATCAAGCAACCCAGTTGGTATATTTCAATGTCAATCACACTCGTCCCTTGTACACACACACACTCGTAATTCCCGCCAGCCCTCTCCTCACCTATAAAATGACACCTTACTGATTCTCGTCTAGCGAATGAATAGTGAGTTAATTAACAATAAGTCTAGTGAAAAAGTAATTAAACAATTTCGACGTTACGTTAAAACTATAGGCCCCTAGGCAAAGCAACGAGGGCTGGATACGAGGTGTGTTCTTCGTCGAGTGTCTAGCTACCAACTAAATATATTTCTCAAAATCAGGACAAGGGTGGTGGAGGTTAATTACCCTTCTGACTCCTCCCCATTTAACCTTTTTTCTACCTGGCCCAACTGTCGGCCATGCTTGTCCTCCCTCTCATGTGTTCGCATAACCTAGTCCTTGACTACGTTTACATATGTCACTCACACTTTAGTTATACATGCCTTCGATTAACCTATGACGTACTGTAAAATCCCAATAATTCCCCTTCCACTTCAAAATCAATTTCGATGAGTAGTAGATGCCCACATAGCATAGTTATTAATGCAAAATTGTAGCAATACCTCCAGACACGGGATGGAGTGAGTGGGTACTCGACCTCACCTGACCTGACCTGACCTTCCTTAATTACCAGGTACCAGCACTCCTATATTTCAAAATTCTCTGTCTCTGTCTTCCTGACTTGACTGAATGGAAATTCCCATACACGTGGTGTCCCTTTGTTAATAAATATATAATATTTAGCATCCTACTACTTACGTACGTTACGTTATGACCACGGATCAAACCGTGACAAATACGTACATGAGAATACGTATATGAGAATACTTACATGAGAATACGTACATGAGAATACGTACATGAGAATACTTACATGAGAATACGTACATGAGAATACTTACATGAGAATACGTACATGAGAATAGGTACATGAGAATACTTACATGAGAATAATTACATAAATAATAAAATACCATATATATAAAATACCATAAGCCTACCATACTGTAATTCTGTACTGTAATACTGTACTGTACCCATACACACATTCTCTCTCTCTCTCTCTCTCTCTCTCTCTCTCTCTCTCATACACATACATGCACACACACACATTCTCTCTCTCTCTCTCTCTCTCTCTCTCTCTCTCTCTCTCTCTCTCTCTCTCTCTCTCTCATACACATACATGCATTCTCTCTCTTTCTTTCTCTCTCTCTCTCTCTCTCTCTCTACTAAAAAAATTATTCAAAAGATTTTCCCATGTTTTTTACACAATACTGTATTACCATTATTGTTGCTGTTTTTTACACAATACTGTATTACTGTTATTATTGCTGTTTTTTACACAATACTGTATTACTGTTATTATTGCTGTTTTTTACACAATACAGTATTACTGTTATTATTGCTGTTTTTTACACAATACTGTATTACTGTTATTATTGCTGTTTTTTACACAATACTGTATTACTGTTATTATTGCTGTTTTTTACACAATACTGTATTACTGTTATTATTGCTGTTTTTTACACAATACTGTATTACTGTTATTATTGCTGTTTTTTACACAATACTGTATTACCGTTATTATTACAAACATAATTTGGAAACTAGTCTGACATGACCTGACCTTGTTAAATCCGGATACCAAAATACCTTTTATGGCAACTGTACACCAGTATAATGTACGTATTCTCATGTACGTATTCTCATGTACGTATTCTCATGTACGTATTCTCACATACGTATTCTCATGTACGTATTCTCATGTACGTAAGTTTAAATAAATACCCATTATTTGTTTCAGAACGGCATTAGTTTAAATAAATACCCATTATTTATTTCAAAACAGTGTTCTATGCACCCCAAGCCTGTCCCCTTATTTCCCCAACCCCCAGTCCCCCCCAAGCCTGTCCCCCCTATTCTTCCACCCCCCAGTCCCCCCCAAGCCTGTCCCCTACTCCTAATCATAATAACACAGCATACATTAGCTAATAAATAATTACAGTATTAATATATAATAACAGTTATTATTATTATAAACAGATATTAGTAATTATGTTATGTAAACAAACCTTGGCTGATACTTCTCTGTTCAAATCCACATTAGCAGTGTTACCATATTGGTTACCAGTGTTACCATACATGTGTGTCACTGTAACAATTAAAAATTATATAGTCTAGAAAAAAAGCATGTGAATAAAAAAATTATCATTCATTCATTCATTCATTCTTTCATTTATATATATATTTTATTTTTATTTTTAGGTGAGGTTTTGGGTTCAACCTCAACCTCAAACCTCAAACCTCATATCAACCTCAAATCAACCTCAAACCTCAAATCAACCTCAAACCACAAATCAATTTATCTATTTAATAAGATGAAAAATTTCACTTTATATAATATATTTTTTACTAAAAATTGTAAAATATGACCAAAGTGTCTTAATTTTCTTGTTTATTACTCATCTATTTATCTATATATTGAAAGTTTGTTGATGGAATCTAATAGATAATTTTATTGTCTATCTTTTGGTATATACATATATATATTTATCTATTTCCTAAGGTGAGAAATTCCACTATATATAATATATTTTTGACTAAAAATAGTAAAATATGACCAAAGTGTCCCACTTTTTTCGTTAATTACTCGTCTATTTATCTATCTATCGACAATTTGTTGATGGCATCTAATAGATAATTTTATTGTCTATCTTTTGGTATATACATGTATCAATTTATCTATTTCTTAAGATGAGAAATTTTACTTTATATAATATATTTTTTACTAAAAATTGTAAAACATGACCAAAGTGTCCCATTTTTTCGTTAATTACTCGTCTATTTATCTATCTATCGACAATTTGTTGATGGCATCTAATAGATAATTTTATTGTCTATCTTTTGGTATATACATGTATCTATTTATCTATTTTCTAAGATGAGAAATTTCACTTTATATAATATATTTTTGACTAAAAATAGTAAAATATGACCAAAGTGTCTTAATTTATTCATTTATTACTCGTCTATTTATCTATATATCGACAATTTGTTTATCGCATTCAATAAGAAATGTTATTGTCTATTTTTTGGTATATACATGTATCTATTTATCTATTTCCTAAGATAAGAAATTTCACTTTATATAATATATTTTTTACTAAAAATAGTAAAATATGACAAAAATGTCTTAATTTATTCATTTATTACTCGTCTATTTATCTATCTATTGACAATTTGTTGATGGAATCTAATAGATAATTTTATCGTCTATTTTTTTGGTATATACATGTATCAATTTATCTATTTTCTAAGATGAGAAATTTTACTTTATATAATATATTTTTGACTAAAAATTGTAAAATATGTCACAAATGTCTTAATTGTTTCATTTATTACTCGTCTATTTATCTATCTATTGACAATTTGTTGATGGCATCTAATAGATAATTTTATTGTCTATCTTTTCGTATATACATGTATCAATTTATCTATTTTCTAAGATGAGAAATGTCACTTTATATAATATATTTTTGACTAAAAATTGTAAAATATGACCAAAGTGTCCCACTTTTTTCGTTAATTACTCGTCTATATATCTATCTATCGACAATTTGTTGATGGCATCTAATAGATAATTTTATTTTCTATCTTTTGGTATATACAAGTATCTATTTATCTATATCCTAAGATGATAAATTTCACATTATATATTATATTTTTGACAAAAAAATGTAAAATATGACCAAAGTGTCCCATTTCTTCATTAATTACTCGTCTATTTATCTATCTATCAACAATTTGTTGATGGCATCTATTAGATAATTTTATCATCTATCTTTTGGTATATACATGTATCTATTTATCTATTTCCTAAGATGATAAATTTCACTTTATATATTATATTTTTGACAAAAAAATAGTAAAATATGACCAAAGTGTCCCATTTCTTCAATAATTACTCGTCTATTTATCTATCTATCAACAATTTGTTGATGGCATCTATTAGATAATTTTATCGTCTATCTTTTGGTATATACATGTATCTATTTATCTATTTTTTAAGAGGAGAAATTTCACTTATATAATATATTTTTGACTAAAAATAGTAAAATATGACAAAAGTGTCTTAATTATTTCATTTATTACTCATCTATTTATCTATCTATCGACAATTTGTTCAAGGCATCTAATACATAATTTTATTGTCTATCTTTTCGTATATACATGTATCAATTTATCTATTTCCTAAGATGAGATATTTCACTTTATATAATATATTTTTGACTAAAAATTGTAAAATATGACCAAAGTGTTCCACTTTTCTCGTTAATTACTCATCTATTTATCTATTTAACGACAATTTGTTGATGGCATCTAATAGATAATTTTATTGTCTATATTTTGGTATTTACATGTATCTATTTATCTATTTCCTAAGATGAGAAATTTCACTTTATATAATATATTTTTTACTAAAAATTGTAAAATATGACAAAAATGTCTTAATTGTTTCATTTATTACTCGTCTGTTTATCTATCAATTGACAATTTGTTGATGGCATCTAATAGATAATTTTATTGTCTATTTTTTGGTATATATATGTATCTATTTATCTATTTTTTAAGAGGAGAAATTTCACTTTACATAATATATTTTTGACTAAAAATAGTAAAATATGACAAAAGTGTCTTAATTTTCTTGTTAATTACTCGTCTATTTATCTATCTATCGACAATTTGTTGATGGCATATAATAGATAATTTTATTGTCTATATTTTGGTATATACATGTATCTATTTATCTATTTCCTAAGATGAGAAATTTCACTTTATATAATATATTTTTAACTAAAAATAGTAAAATATGACAAAAATGTCTTAATTTTCTTGTTAATTACTCGTCTATTTATCTATTTATCGACAATTTGTTGATGGTATCTTATAGATAATTTTATTGTCTATCGTTTGGTTTATACATGTATCTATTTATCTATTTCCTAAGATGAGAAATTTCACTTTATATATTATATTTTTGACAAAAATATGTAAAATATGACCGAAGTGTCCCATTTCTTCATTTAATTACTCGTCTATTTATCTGTCTATCAACAATTTGTTCATGGCATCTATTAGATATTTTTATGGTCTATCTTTTGGTATATACATGTATCTATTTATCTATTTTTTAAGAGGAGAAATTTCACTTTATAAAATATATTTTTGACTAAAAATTGTAAAATATAACAAAAGTGTCTTAATTATTTCATTTATTACTCATCTATTTATCTATCTATCGACAATTTGTTCAAGGCATCTAATAGATAATTTTATTGTCTATCTTTTCGTATATACATGTATCAATTTATCTATTTCCTAAGATGAGAAATTTCACTTTATATAATATATTTTTGACTAAACATTGTAAAATATGACCAAAGTGTCCCACTTTTTTCGTTAATTACTCATCTATTTATCTATTTATCGACAATTTGTTGATGGCATCTAATAGATAATTTTATTGACTATATTTTGGTATATACATGTATCTATTTATCTATTTCCTAAGATGAGAAATTTCACTGTATATAATATATTTTTAACTAAAAATAGTAAAATATGACAAAAATGTCTTAATTTTCTTGTTAATTACTCGTCTATTTATCTATTTATCGACAATTTGTTGATGGTATCTAATAGATAATTTTATTGTCTATCGTTTGGTTTATACATGTATCTATTTATCTTATTCCTAAGATAAGAAATTTCACTTTATATATTATATTTTTGACTAAAAATACTAAAATATGACAAAAGTGTCTTAATTATTTCATTTATTACTCATCTATTTATCTATCTATCGACAATTTGTTGATGGCATCTAATAGATAATTTTATTGTCAATCTTTTCATATATACATGTATCAATATATCTATTTCATAAGAGAAGAAATGTCACTTTATATAATATATTTTTGGCAAAATTGTAAAATATTACCAAAGTGTCTCTATTTATTCATTTATTACTCGTCTATTTATCTATCTATGGAAAATTTGTTGATGGCACCTAATAGATAATTTTATTGTCTATCTTTTCGTATATACATGTATCTATTTATCTATTTCTTAAGATGTAAAATTTCACTTTATATAATATATTCTTGACTAAAAATTGTAAAATATGACCAAAGTGTCCCAATTTTTTCGTTAATTACTCGTCTATTTATCTATCTATCGACAATTTGTTGATGGCATTTAATAGATAATTTAATTGTCTATCTTTACGTATATACATGTATCAATTTATCTATTTCCTAAGATGAGAAATTTCACTTTATATAATATATTATTGACTAAAAATACTAAAATATGACCAAAGTGTCTCTATTTATTCATTTTATACTCGTCTATTTATCTATCTATGGAAAATTTGTTGATGGCACCTAATAGATAATTTTATTGTCTATCTTTTCGTATATACATGTATCAATTTATCTATTTCCTAAGATGAGATATTTCACTTTATACAATATATTTTTAACTAAAAATTGTAAAATATGACCAAAGTGTACCACTTTTTTCTTTCATTACTCGTCTATTTATCTATCTATCGGCAATTTGTTGATGGCATCTAATAGATAATTTTATTGTCTATCTTTTGGTATATACATGTATCTATTTATCTATTTTCTAAGATGAGATATTTCACTTTATATAATATATTTTTAACTAAAAATAGTAAAATATGACAAAAATGTCTTAATTTTCTTGTTTATTACTCGTCTATTTATCTATCTATCGACAATTTGTTGATGGCATCTAATAGATAATTTTATTATCTATCTTTTGGTATATACATGTATCTATTTATCTATTTCCTAAGATGAGAAATTTCACTTTATATAATATATTTTTGACTAAAAATTGTAAGATATGACAAAAGTGTCTTAATTATTTCATTTATTACTCATCTATTTATCTATCTATCGACAATTTGTTGATGGCATCTAATAGATAATTTTATTGTCTATCTTTTCGTATATACATGTATCTATTTATCTATTTCCTAAGATGAGAAATTCCACTTTATATATTATATTTTTGACTAAAAATAGTAAAATATGACCAAAGTGTCTCAATTTTTTCGTTAATTACTCGTCTATTCATCTATCTATCGACAATTTGTTGATGGAATCTAATAGATAATTTTATTGTCTATATTTTGGTTGATACATGTATCTATTTATCTATTTCCTAAGATGAGAAATTTCACTTTATATATAATATTTTTAACTAAAAATGGTTAAATATGACAAAAATGTCTTAATTTATTCATTTAGTACTCGTCTATTTATCTATCTATTGAAAGTTTGTTGATGGCATCTAATAGATAATTCTATTGTCTATCTTTTGGTATATACATGTATCTATTTATCTTATTCCTAAGATAAGAAATTTCACTTTATATATTATATTTTTGACTAAAAATTGTAAAATATGACAAAAGTGTCTTAATTATTTCATTTATTACTCATCTATTTATCTATCTATCGACAATTTGTTGATGGCATCTAATAGATAATTTTATTGTCTATCGTTTGGTTTATACATGTATCTATTTATCTATTTCCTAAGATGAGAAATTTCACTTTATATATTATATTTTTGACAAAAAAATGTAAAATGTGACCAAAGTGTCCCATTTCTTCATTAATTACTCGTCTATTTATCTATCTATCAACAAGTTGTTCATGGCATCTATTAGATAAATTTATCGTCTATCTTTTGGTATATACATGTATCTATTTATCTATTTCCTAAGATGAGAAATTTCACTTTATATAATATATTTTTGACTAAAAATTGTAAAATATGACAAAAGTGTCTTAATTGTTTCATTTATTACTCGTCTACTTATCTATCTATCAAGAATTTGTTGATTGCATCAAATAGATAATTCTATTGTCTATCTTTTGGTATATACATATATATATTTATCTATTTCCTAAGATGAGAAATTCCACTTTATATAATATATTTTTGACTAAAAATAGTAAAATATGAACAAAGTGTCCCACTTTTTTCGTTAATTACTCGTCTATTTATCTATCTATCGACAATTTGTTAATGGAATCTAATAGATAATTTTATTGTCTATCTTTTGGTATATACATGTATCAATTTATCTATTTCCTAAGATGAGAAATTTCACTTTATATAATATATTTATAACTAAAAATAGTAAAATATGACAAAAATGTCTTAATTATTTCATTTATTACTCATCTATTTATCTATCTATCGACAATTTGTTGATGGCATCTAATAGATAATTTTATTGTCTATCTTTTGGTATATACATGTATCTATTTATCTATTTCCTAAGATGAGAAAATTCACTTCATATATTATATTTTTGACTAAAAATAGTAAAATATGACAAAAATGTCTTAATTGTTTCATTTATTACTCATCTATTTATCTATCTATCGACAATTTGTTGATGGTATCTAATAGATAATTTTATTGTCTATCTTTTGGTATATACATGTATCTATTTATCTATTTCCTAAGATGAGAAATTTTACTTTATATATTATATTTTTGACTAAAAATTGTAAAATATGACAAAAGTGTCTTAATTTATTCATTTTTTACTCGTCTATTTATATATCTATCGACAATTTGTTGAGAGCATCTAATAGATAATTTTATCCTCTATCTTTTGGTATATACGTGTATCTATTTATTTATTTTTTAAGAGGAGAAATTTCACTTTATATAATATATTTTTGACTAAAAAATGTAAAATATGACAAAAGTGTCTTAATTGTTTCATTTATTACTCGTCTATTTATCTATCTATTGACAATTTGTCGATGGCATCTAATAGATAATTTTATCATCTATCATTTGGTATATACATGTATCTATTTATCTATTTTTTTATGATGAGAAATTTCACTTTATATAATATATTTTTAACTAAAAATAGTAAAATATGACAAAAATGTCTTATTTTTTTTGTTAATTACTCGTCTATTTATCTATTTATCGACAGTTTGTTGATGGTATCTAATAGATCATTTTATTGTCTATCGTTTGGTTTATACATGTATCTATTTATCTTATTCCTAAGATAAGAAATTTCACTTTATATATTATATTTTTTACTAAAAATTGTAAAATATGACAAAAGTGTCTTAATTATTTCATTTATTACTCATCTATTTATCTATCTATCGACAATTTGTTGATGGCATCTAATAGATAATTTTATTGTCAATCTTTTCATATATACATGTATCAATTTATCTATTTCATAAGAGGAGAAATGTCACTTTATATAATATATTTTTGGCAAAATTGTAAAATATGACCAAAGTGTCTCTATTTATTCATTTATTACTCGTCTATTTATCTATCTATGGAAAATTTGTTGATGGCACCTAATAGATAATTTTATTGTCTATCTTTTCGTATATACATGTATCAATTTATCTATTTCTTAAGATGGAAAATTTCACTTTATATAATATATTCTTGACTAAAAATTGTAAAATATGACCAAAGTGTCCCACATTTTTCATTAATTACTCGTCTATTTATCTATCTATCGACAATTTGTTGATGGCATTTAATAGATAATTTTATTGTCTACCTTTACGTATATACATGTATCAATTTATCTATTTCCTAAGATGAGAAATTTCACTTTATATAATATATTATTGACTAAAAATACTAAAATATGACCAAAGTGTCTCTATTTATTCATTTTATACTCGTCTATTTATCTATCTATGGGAAATTTGTTGATGGCACCTAATAGATAATTTTATTGTCTATCTTTTCGTATATACATGTATCAATTTATCTATTTCCTAAGATGAGATATTTCACTTTATACAATATATTTTTGACTAAAAATTGTAAAATATGACCAAAGTGTACCACTTTTTTCTTTCATTACTCGTCTATTTATCTATCTATCGGCAATTTGTTGATGGCATCTAATAGATAATTTTATTGTCTATCTTTTGGTATATACATGTATCTATTTATCTATTTTCTAAGATAAGATATTTCACTTTATATAATATATTTTTAACTAAAAATAGTAAAATATGACAAAAATGTCTTAATTTTCTTGTTTATTACTCGTCTATTTATCTATCTATCGACAATTTGTTGATGGCATCTAATAGATAATTTTATTATCTATCTTTTGGTATATACATGTATCTATTTATCTATTTCCTAAGATGAGAAATTTCACTTTATATAATATATTTTTGACTAAAAATTGTAAGATATGACAAAAGTGTCTTAATTATTTCATTTATTACTCATCTATTTATCTATCTATCGACAATTTGTTGATGGCATCTAATAGATAATTTTATTGTCTATCTTTTCGTATATACATGTATCAATTTATCTATTTCCTAAGATGAGAAATTTCACTTTATATATAATATTTTTAACTAAAAATGGTTAAATATGACAAAAATGTCTTAATTTATTCATTTAGTACTCGTCTATTTATCTATCTATTGAAAGTTTGTTGATGGCATCTAATAGATAATTCTATTGTCTATCTTTTGGTTTATACATGTATCTATTTATCTATTTCCTAAGATGAGAAATTCCACTTTATATATTATATTTTTGACTAAAAATAGTAAAATATGACCAAAGTGTCTCAATTTTTTCGTTAATTACTCGTCTATTCATCAATCTATCGACAATTTGTTGATGGAATCTAATAGATAATTTTATTGTCTATATTTTGGTTGATACATGTATCTATTTATCTATTTCCTAAGATGAGAAATTTCACTTTATATATAATATTTTTAACTAAAAATGGTTAAATATGACAAAAATGTCTTAATTTATTCATTTAGTACTCGTCTATTTATCTATCTATTGAAAGTTTGTTGATGGCATCTAATAGATAATTTTATTGTCTATCTTTTGGTATATACATGTATCTATTTATCTTATTCCTAAGATAAGAAATTTCACTTTATATATTATATTTTTGACTAAAAATTGTAAAATATGACAAAAGTGTCTTAATTATTTCATTTATTACTCATCTATTTATCTATCTATCGACAATTTGTTGATGGCATCTAATAGATAATTTTATTGTCTATCGTTTGGTTTATACATGTATCTATTTATCTATTTCCTAAGATGAGAAATTTCACTTATATATTATATTTTTGACAAAAAAATGTAAAATATGACCAAAGTGTCCCATTTCTTCATTAATTACTCGTCTATTTATCTATCTATCAACAAGTTGTTCATGGCATCTATTAGATAATTTTATCGTCTATCTTTTGGTATATACATGTATCTATTTATCTATTTCCTAAGATGAGAAATTTCACTTTATATAATATATTTTTGACTAAAAATTGTAAAATATGACAAAAGTGTCTTAATTGTTTCATTTATTACTCGTCTACTTATCTATCTATCAAGAATTTGTTGATTGCATCAAATAGATAATTCTATTGTCTATCTTTTGGTATATACATATATATATTTATCTATTTCCTAAGATGAGAAATTCCACTTTATATAATATATTTTTGACTAAAAATAGTAAAATATGAACAAAGTGTCAGACTTTTTTCGTTAATTACTCGTCTATTTATCTATCTATCGACAATTTGTTAATGGAATCTAATAGATAATTTTATTGTCTATCTTTTGGTATATACATGTATCAATTTATCTATTTCCTAAGATGAGAAATTTCACTTTATATAATATAATTATAACTAAAAATAGTAAAATATGACAAAAATGTCTTAATTATTTCATTTATTACTCATCTATTTATCTATCTATCGACAATTTGTTGATGGCATCTAATAGATAATTTTATTGTCTATCTTTTGGTATATACATGTATCTATTTATCTATTTCCTAAGATGAGAAAATTCACTTCATATATTATATTTTTGACTAAAAATAGTAAAATATGACAAAAATGTCTTAATTGTTTCATTTATTACTCATCTATTTATCTATCTATCGACAATTTGTTGATGGTATCTAATAGATAATTTTATTGTCTATCTTTTGGTATATACATGTATCTATTTATCTATTTCCTAAGATGAGAAATTTTACTTTATATATTATATTTTTGACTAAAAATTGTAAAATATGGCAAAAGTGTCTTAATTTATTCATTTTTTACTCGTCTATTTATATATCTATCGACAATTTGTTGAGAGCATCTAATAGATAATTTTATCCTCTATCTTTTGGTATATACGTGTATCTATTTATTTATTTTTTAAGAGGAGAAATTTCACTTTATATAATATATTTTTGACTAAAAAATGTAAAATATGACAAAAGTGTCTTAATTGTTTCATTTATTACTCGTCTATTTATCTATCTATCGACAATTTGTTCAAGGCATCTAATAGATAATTATATTGTCTATCTTTTCGTATATACATGTATCAATTTATCTATTTCCTAAGATGAGAAATTTCACTTTATATAATATATTTTTGACTAAACATTGTAAAATATGACCAAAGTGTCCCACTTTTTTCGTTAATTACTCATCTATTTATCTATTTATCGACAATTTGTTGATGGCATCTAATAGATAATTTTATTGACTATATTTTGGTATATACATGTATCTATTTATCTATTTCCTAAGATGAGAAATTTCACTGTATATAATATATTTTTAACTAAAAATAGTAAAATATGACAAAAATGTCTTAATTTTCTTGTTAATTACTCGTCTATTTATCTATTTATCGACAATTTGTTGATGGTATCTAATAGATAATTTTATTGTCTATCGTTTGGTTTATACATGTATCTATTTATCTTATTCCTAAGATAAGAAATTTCACTTTATATATTATATTTTTGACTAAAAATACTAAAATATGACAAAAGTGTCTTAATTATTTCATTTATTACTCATATATTTATCTATCTATCGACAATTTGTTGATGGCATCTAATAGATAATTTTATTGTCAATCTTTTCATATATACATGTATCAATATATCTATTTCATAAGAGAAGAAATGTCAGTTTATATAATATATTTTTGGCAAAATTGTAAAATATTACCAAAGTGTCTCTATTTATTCATTTATTACTCGTCTATTTATCTATCTATGGAAAATTTGTTGATGGCACCTAATAGATAATTTTATTGTCTATCTTTTCGTATATACATGTATCTATTTATCTATTTCTTAAGATGTAAAATTTCACTTTATATAATATATTCTTGACTAAAAATTGTAAAATATGACCAAAGTGTCCCAATTTTTTCGTTAATTACTCGTCTATTTATCTATCTATCGACAATTTGTTGATGGCATTTAATAGATAATTTAATTGTCTATCTTTACGTATATACATGTATCAATTTATCTATTTCCTAAGATGAGAAATTTCACTTTATATAATATATTATTGACTAAAAATACTAAAATTTGACCAAAGTGTCTCTATTTATTCATTTTATACTCGTCTATTTATCTATCTATGGAAAATTTGTTGATGGCACCTAATAGATAATTTTATTGTCTATCTTTTCGTATATACATGTATCAATTTATCTATTTCCTAAGATGAGATATTTCACTTTATACAATATATTTTTGACTAAAAATTGTAAAATATGACCAAAGTGTACCACTTTTTTCTTTCATTACTCGTCTATTTATCTATCTATCGGCAATTTGTTGATGGCATCTAATAGATAATTTTATTGTCTATCTTTTGGTATATACATGTATCTATTTATCTATTTTCTAAGATGAGATATTTCACTTTATATAATATATTTTTAACTAAAAATAGGAAAAAATGACAAAAATGTCTTAATTTTCTTGTTTATTACTCGTCTATTTATCTATCTATTGACAATTTGTTGATGGCATCTAATAGATAATTTTATTATCTATCTTTTGGTATATACATGTATCTATTTATCTATTTCCTAAGATGAGAAATTTCACTTTATATAATATATTTTTGACTAAAAATTGTAAGATATGACAAAAGTGTCTTAATTATTTCATTTATTACTCATCTATTTATCTATCTATCGACAATTTGTTGATGGCATCTAATAGATAATTTTATTGTCTATCTTTTCGTATATACATGTATCAATTTATCTATTTCCTAAGATGAGAAATTTCACTTTATATATAATATTTTTAACTAAAAATGGTTAAATATGACAAAAATGTCTTAATTTATTCATTTAGTACTCGTCTATTTATCTATCTATTGAGAGTTTGTTGATGGCATCTAATAGATAATTCTATTGTCTATCTTTTGGTTTATACATGTATCTATTTATCTATTTCCTAAGATGAGAAATTCCACTTTATATATTATATTTTTGACTAAAAATAGTAAAATATGACCAAAGTGTCTCAATTTTTTCGTTAATTACTCGTCTATTCATCTATCTATCGACAATTTGTTGATGGAATCTAATAGATAATTTTATTGTCTATATTTTGGTTGATACATGTATCTATTTATCTATTTCCTAAGATGAGAAATTTCACTTTATATATAATATTTTTAACTAAAAATGGTTAAATATGACAAAAATGTCTTAATTTATTCATTTAGTACTCGTCTATTTATCTATCTATTGAAAGTTTGTTGATGGCATCTAATAGATAATTCTATTGTCTATCTTTTGGTATATACATGTATCTATTTATCTTATTCCTAAGATAAGAAATTTCACTTTATATATTATATTTTTGACTAAAAATTGTAAAATATGACAAAAGTGTCTTAATTATTTCATTTATTACTCATCTATTTATCTATCTATCGACAATTTGTTGATGGCATCTAATAGATAATTTTATTGTCTATCGTTTGGTTTATACATGTATCTATTTATCTATTTCCTAAGATGAGAAATTTCACTTTATATATTATATTTTTGACAAAAAAATGTAAAATATGACCAAAGTGTCCCATTTCTTCATTAATTACTCGTCTATTTATCTATCTATCAACAAGTTGTTCATGGCATCTATTAGATAATTTTATCGTCTATCTTTTGGTATATACATGTATCTATTTATCTATTTCCTAAGATGAGAAATTTCACTTTATATAATATATTTTTGACTAAAAATTGTAAAATATGACAAAAGTGTCTTAATTGTTTCATTTATTACTCGTCTACTTATCTATCTATCAAGAATTTGTTGATTGCATCAAATAGATAATTCTATTGTCTATCTTTTGGTATATACATATATATATTTATCTATTTCCTAAGATGAGAAATTCCACTTTATATAATATATTTTTGACTAAAAATAGTAAAATATGAACAAAGTGTCCCACTTTTTTCGTTAATTACTCGTCTATTTATCTATCTATCGACAATTTGTTAATGGAATCTAATAGATAATTTTATTGTCTATCTTTTGGTATATACATGTATCAATTTATCTATTTCCTAAGATGAGAAATTTCACTTTATATAATATATTTATAACTAAAAATAGTAAAATATGACAAAAATGTCTTAATTATTTCATTTATTACTCATCTATTTATCTATCTATCGACAATTTGTTGATGGCATCTAATAGATAATTTTATTGTCTATCTTTTGGTATATACATGTATCTATTTATCTATTTCCTAAGATGAGAAAATTCACTTCATATATTATATTTTTGACTAAAAATAGTAAAATATGACAAAAATGTCTTAATTGTTTCATTTATTACTCATCTATTTATCTATCTATCGACAATTTGTTGATGGTATCTAATAGATAATTTTATTGTCTATCTTTTGGTATATACATGTATCTATTTATCTATTTCCTAAGATGAGAAATTTTACTTTATATATTATATTTTTGACTAAAAATTGTAAAATATGACAAAAGTGTCTTAATTTATTCATTTTTTACTCGTCTATTTATATATCTATCGACAATTTGTTGAGAGCATCTAATAGATAATTTTATCCTCTATCTTTTGGTATATACGTGTATCTATTTATTTATTTTTTAAGAGGAGAAATTTCACTTTATATAATATATTTTTGACTAAAAAATGTAAAATATGACAAAAGTGTCTTAATTGTTTCATTTATTACTCGTCTATTTATCTATCTATTGACAATTTGTCGATGGCATCTAATAGATAATTTTATCATCTATCATTTGGTATATACATGTATCTATTTATCTATTTTTTTATGATGAGAAATTTCACTTTATATAATATATTTTTAACTAAAAATAGTAAAATATGACAAAAATGTCTTATTTTTTTGTTAATTACTCGTCTATTTATCTATTTATCGACAGTTTGTTGATGGTATCTAATAGATCATTTTATTGTCTATCGTTTGGTTTATACATGTATCTATTTATCTTATTCCTAAGATAAGAAATTTCACTTTATATATTATATTTTTTACTAAAAATTGTAAAATATGACAAAAGTGTCTTAATTATTTCATTTATTACTCATCTATTTATCTATCTATCGACAATTTGTTGATGGCATCTAATAGATAATTTTATTGTCAATCTTTTCATATATACATGTATCAATTTATCTATTTCATAAGAGGAGAAATGTCACTTTATATAATATATTTTTGGCAAAATTGTAAAATATGACCAAAGTGTCTCTATTTATTCATTTATTACTCGTCTATTTATCTATCTATGGAAAATTTGTTGATGGCACCTAATAGATAATTTTATTGTCTATCTTTTCGTATATACATGTATCAATTTATCTATTTCTTAAGATGGAAAATTTCACTTTATATAATATATTCTTGACTAAAAATTGTAAAATATGACCAAAGTGTCCCACATTTTTCATTAATTACTCGTCTATTTATCTATCTATCGACAATTTGTTGATGGCATTTAATAGATAATTTTATTGTCTACCTTTACGTATATACATGTATCAATTTATCTATTTCCTAAGATGAGAAATTTCACTTTATATAATATATTATTGACTAAAAATACTAAAATATGACCAAAGTGTCTCTATTTATTCATTTTATACTCGTCTATTTATCTATCTATGGAAAATTTGTTGATGGCACCTAATAGATAATTTTATTGTCTATCTTTTCGTATATACATGTATCAATTTATCTATTTCCTAAGATGAGATATTTCACTTTATACAATATATTTTTGACTAAAAATTGTAAAATATGACCAAAGTGTACCACTTTTTTCTTTCATTACTCGTCTATTTATCTATCTATCGGCAATTTGTTGATGGCATCTAATAGATAATTTTATTGTCTATCTTTTGGTATATACATGTATCTATTTATCTATTTTCTAAGAAGAGATATTTCACTTTATATAATATATTTTTAACTAAAAATAGTAAAATATGACAAAAATGTCTTAATTTTCTTGTTTATTACTCGTCTATTTATCTATCTATCGACAATTTGTTGATGGCATCTAATAGATAATTTTATTATCTATCTTTTGGTATATACATGTATCTATTTATCTATTTCCTAATATGAGAAATTTCACTTTATATAATATATTTTTGACTAAAAATTGTAAGATATGACAAAAGTGTCTTAATTATTTCATTTATTACTCATCTATTTATCTATCTATCGACAATTTGTTGATGGCATCTAATAGATAATTTTATTGTCTATCTTTTCGTATATACATGTATCAATTTATCTATTTCCTAAGATGAGAAATTTCACTTTATATATAATATTTTTAACTAAAAATGGTTAAATATGACAAAAATGTCTTAATTTATTCATTTAGTACTCGTCTATTTATCTATCTATTGAAAGTTTGTTGATGGCATCTAATAGATAATTCTATTGTCTATCTTTTGGTTTATACATGTATCTATTTATCTATTTCCTAAGATGAGAAATTCCACTTTATATATTATATTTTTGACTAAAAATAGTAAAATATGACCAAAGTGTCTCAATTTTTTCGTTAATTACTCGTCTATTCATCTATCTATCGACAATTTGTTGATGGAATCTAATAGATAATTTTATTGTCTATATTTTGGTTGATACATGTATCTATTTATCTATTTCCTAAGATGAGAAATTTCACTTTATATATAATATTTTTAACTAAAAATGGTTAAATATGACAAAAATGTCTTAATTTATTCATTTAGTACTCGTCTATTTATCTATCTATTGAAAGTTTGATGATGGCATCTAATAGATAATTCTATTGTCTATCTTTTGGTATATACATGTATCTATTTATCTTATTCCTAAGATAAGAAATTTCACTTTATATATTATATTTTTGACTAAAAATTGTAAAATATGACAAAAGTGTCTTAATTATTTCATTTATTACTCATCTATTTATCTATCTATCGACAATTTGTTGATGGCATCTAATAGATAATTTTATTGTCTATCGTTTGGTTTATACATGTATCTATTTATCTATTTCCTAAGATGAGAAATTTCACTTTATATATTATATTTTTGACAAAAAAATGTAAAATATGACCAAAGTGTCCCATTTCTTCATTAATTACTCGTCTATTTATCTATCTATCAACAAGTTGTTCATGGCATCTATTAGATAATTTTATCGTCTATCTTTTGGTATATACATGTATCTATTTATCTATTTCCTAAGATGAGAAATTTCACTTTATATAATATATTTTTGACTAAAAATTGTAAAATATGACAAAAGTGTCTTAATTGTTTCATTTATTACTCGTCTACTTATCTATCTATCAAGAATTTGTTGATTGCATCAAATAGATAATTCTATTGTCTATCTTTTGGTATATAGATATATATATTTATCTATTTCCTAAGATGAGAAATTCCACTTTATATAATATATTTTTGACTAAAAATAGTAAAATATGAACAAAGCGTCCCACTTTTTTCGTTAATTACTCGTCTATTTATCTATCTATCAACAATTTGTTCATGGCATCTATTAGATATTTTTATGGTCTATCTTTTGGTATATACATGTATCTATTTATCTATTTTTTAAGAGGAGAAATTTCACTTTATAAAATATATTTTTGACTAAAAATTGTAAAATATAACAAAAGTGTCTTAATTATTTCATTTATTACTCATCTATTTATCTATCTATCGACAATTTGTTCAAGGCATCTAATAGATAATTTTATTGTCTATCTTTTGGTATATACATGTATCAATTTATCTATTTCCTAAGATGAGAAATTTCACTTTATATAATATATTTTTGACTAAACATTGTAAAATATGACCAAAGTGTCCCACTTTTTTCGTTAATTACTCATCTATTTATCTATTTATCGACAATTTGTTGATGGCATCTAATAGATAATTTTATTGACTATATTTTGGTATATACATGTATCTATTTATCTATTTCCTAAGATGAGAAATTTCACTGTATATAATATATTTTTAACTAAAAATAGTAAAATATGACAAAAATGTCTTAATTTTCTTGTTAATTACTCGTCTATTTATCTATTTATCGACAATTTGTTGATGGTATCTAATAGATAATTTTATTGTCTATCGTTTGGTTTATACATGTATCTATTTATCTTATTCCTAAGATAAGAAATTTCACTTTATATATTATATTTTTGACTAAAAATACTAAAATATGACAAAAGTGTCTTAATTATTTCATTTATTACTCATCTATTTATCTATCTATCGACAATTTGTTGATGGCATCTAATAGATAATTTTATTGTCAATCTTTTCATATATACATGTATCAATATATCTATTTCATAAGAGAAGAAATGTCAGTTTATATAATATATTTTTGGCAAAATTGTAAAATATTACCAAAGTGTCTCTATTTATTCATTTATTACTCGTCTATTTATCTATCTATGGAAAATTTGTTGATGGCACCTAATAGATAATTTTATTGTCTATCTTTTCGTATATACATGTATCTATTTATCTATTTCTTAAGATGTAAAATTTCACTTTATATAATATATTCTTGACTAAAAATTGTAAAATATGACCAAAGTGTCCCAATTTTTTCGTTAATTACTCGTCTATTTATCTATCTATCGACAATTTGTTGATGGTATTTAATAGATAATTTAATTGTCTATCTTTACGTATATACATGTATCAATTTATCTATTTCCTAAGATGAGAAATTTCACTTTATATAATATATTGTTGACTAAAAATACTAAAATATGACCAAAGTGTCTCTATTTATTCATTTTATACTCGTCTATTTATCTATCTATGGAAAATTTGTTGATGGCACCTAATAGATAATTTTATTGTCTATCTTTTCGTATATACATGTATCAATTTATCTATTTCCTAAGATGAGATATTTCACTTTATACAATATATTTTTGACTAAAAATTGTAAAATATGACCAAAGTGTACCACTTTTTTCTTTCATTACTCGTCTATTTATCTATCTATCGGCAATTTGTTGATGGCATCTAATAGATAATTTTATTGTCTATCTTTTGGTATATACATGTATCTATTTATCTATTTTCTAAGATGAGATATTTCACTTTATATAATATATTTTTAACTAAAAATAGTAAAATATGACAAAAATGTCTTAATTTTCTTGTTTATTACTCGTCTATTTATCTATCTATCGACAATTTGTTGATGGCATCTAATAGATAATTTTATTATCTATCTTTTGGTATATACATGTATCTATTTATCTATTTCCTAAGATGAGAAATTTCACTTTATATAATATATTTTTGACTAAAAATTGTAAGATATGACAAAAGTGTCTTAATTATTTCATTTATTACTCATCTATTTATCTATCTATCGACAATTTGTTGATGGCATCTAATAGATAATTTTATTGTCTATCTTTTCGTATATACATGTATCAATTTATCTATTTCCTAAGATGAGAAATTTCACTTTATATATAATATTTTTAACTAAAAATGGTTAAATATGACAAAAATGTCTTAATTTATTCATTTAGTACTCGTCTATTTATCTATCTATTGAAAGTTTGTTGATGGCATCTAATAGATAATTCTATTGTCTATCTTTTGGTTTATACATGTATCTATTTATCTATTTCCTAAGATGAGAAATTCCACTTTATATATTATATTTTTGACTAAAAATAGTAAAATATGACCAAAGTGTCTCAATTTTTTCGTTAATTACTCGTCTATTCATCTATCTATCGACAATTTGTTGATGGAATCTAATAGATAATTTTATTGTCTATATTTTGGTTGATACATGTATCTATTTATCTATTTCCTAAGATGAGAAATTTCACTTTATATATAATATTTTTAACTAAAAATGGTTAAATATGACAAAAATGTCTTAATTTATTCATTTAGTACTCGTCTATTTATCTATCTATTGAAAGTTTGTTGATGGCATCTAATAGATAATTCTATTGTCTATCTTTTGGTATATACATGTATCTATTTATCTTATTCCTAAGATAAGAAATTTCACTTTATATATTATATTTTTGACTAAAAATTGTAAAATATGACAAAAGTGTCTTAATTATTTCATTTATTACTCATCTATTTATCTATCTATCGACAATTTGTTGATGGCATCTAATAGATAATTTTATTGTCTATCGTTTGGTTTATACATGTATCTATTTATCTATTTCCTAAGATGAGAAATTTCACTTTATATATTATATTTTTGACAAAAAAATGTAAAATATGACCAAAGTGTCCCATTTCTTCATTAATTACTCGTCTATTTATCTATCTATCAACAAGTTGTTCATGGCATCTATTAGATAATTTTATCGTCTATCTTTTGGTATATACATGTATCTATTTATCTATTTCCTAAGATGAGAAATTTCACTTTATATAATATATTTTTGACTAAAAATTGTAAAATATGACAAAAGTGTCTTAATTGTTTCATTTATTACTCGTCTACTTATCTATCTATCAAGAATTTGTTGATTGCATCAAATAGATAATTCTATTGTCTATCTTTTGGTATATACATATATATATTTATCTATTTCCTAAGATGAGAAATTCCACTTTATATAATATATTTTTGACTAAAAATAGTAAAATATGAACAAAGTGTCCCACTTTTTTCGTTAATTACTCGTCTATTTATCTATCTATCGACAATTTGTTAATGGAATCTAATAGATAATTTTATTGTCTATCTTTTGGTATATACATGTATCAATTTATCTATTTCCTAAGATGAGAAATTTCACTTTATATAATATATTTATAACTAAAAATAGTAAAATATGACAAAAATGTCTTAATTATTTCATTTATTACTCATCTATTTATCTATCTATCGACAATTTGTTGATGGCATCTAATAGATAATTTTATTGTCTATCTTTTGGTATATACATGTATCTATTTATCTATTTCCTAAGATGAGAAAATTCACTTCATATATTATATTTTTGACTAAAAATAGTAAAATATGACAAAAATGTCTTAATTGTTTCATTTATTACTCATCTATTTATCTATCTATCGACAATTTGTTGATGGTATCTAATAGATAATTTTATTGTCTATCTTTTGGTATATACATGTATCTATTTATCTATTTCCTAAGATGAGAAATTTTACTTTATATATTATATTTTTGACTAAAAATTGTAAAATATGACAAAAGTGTCTTAATTTATTCATTTTTTACTCGTCTATTTATATATCTATCGACAATTTGTTGAGAGCATCTAATAGATAATTTTATCCTCTATCTTTTGGTATATACGTGTATCTATTTATTTATTTTTTAAGAGGAGAAATTTCACTTTATATAATATATTTTTGACTAAAAAATGTAAAATATGACAAAAGTGTCTTAATTGTTTCATTTATTACTCGTCTATTTATCTATCTATTGACAATTTGTCGATGGCATCTAATAGATAATTTTATCATCTATCATTTGGTATATACATGTATCTATTTATCTATTTTTTTATGATGAGAAATTTCACTTTATATAATATATTTTTAACTAAAAATAGTAAAATATGACAAAAATGTCTTATTTTTTTTGTTAATTACTCGTCTATTTATCTATTTATCGACAGTTTGTTGATGGTATCTAATAGATCATTTTATTGTCTATCGTTTGGTTTATACATGTATCTATTTATCTTATTCCTAAGATAAGAAATTTCACTTTATATATTATATTTTTTACTAAAAATTGTAAAATATGACAAAAGTGTCTTAATTATTTCATTTATTACTCATCTATTTATCTATCTATCGACAATTTGTTGATGGCATCTAATAGATAATTTTATTGTCAATCTTTTCATATATACATGTATCAATTTATCTATTTCATAAGAGGAGAAATGTCACTTTATATAATATATTTTTGGCAAAATTGTAAAATATGACCAAAGTGTCTCTATTTATTCATTTATTACTCGTCTATTTATCTATCTATGGAAAATTTGTTGATGGCACCTAATAGATAATTTTATCGTCTATCTTTTCGTATATACATGTATCAATTTATCTATTTCTTAAGATGGAAAATTTCACTTTATATAATATATTCTTGACTAAAAATTGTAAAATATGACCAAAGTGTCCCACATTTTTCATTAATTACTCGTCTATTTATCTATCTATCGACAATTTGTTGATGGCATTTAATAGATAATTTTATTGTCTACCTTTACGTATATACATGTATCAATTTATCTATTTCCTAAGATGAGAAATTTCACTTTATATAATATATTATTGACTAAAAATACTAAAATATGACCAAAGTGTCTCTATTTATTCATTTTATACTCGTCTATTTATCTATCTATGGAAAATTTGTTGATGGCACCTAATAGATAATTTTATTGTCTATCTTTTCGTATATACATGTATCAATTTATCTATTTCCTAAGATGAGATATTTCACTTTATACAATATATTTTTGACTAAAAATTGTAAAATATGACCAAAGTGTACCACTTTTTTCTTTCATTACTCGTCTATTTATCTATCTATCGGCAATTTGTTGATGGCATCTAATAGATAATTGTATTGTCTATCTTTTGGTATATACATGTATCTATTTATCTATTTTCTAAGATGAGATATTTCACTTTATATAATATATTTTTAACTAAAAATAGTAAAATATGACAAAAATGTCTTAATTTTCTTGTTTATTACTCGTCTATTTATCTATCTATCGACAATTTGTTGATGGCATCTAATAGATAATTTTATTATCTATCTTTTGGTATATACATGTATCTATTTATCTATTTCCTAAGATGAGAAATTTCACTTTATATAATATATTTTTGACTAAAAATTGTAAGATATGACAAAAGTGTCTTAATTATTTCATTTATTACTCATCTATTTATCTATCTATCGACAATTTGTTGATGGCATCTAATAGATAATTTTATTGTCTATCTTTTCGTATATACATGTATCAATTTATCTATTTCCTAAGATGAGAAATTTCACTTTATATATAATATTTTTAACTAAAAATGGTTAAATATGACAAAAATGTCTTAATTTATTCATTTAGTACTCGTCTATTTATCTATCTATTGAAAGTTTGTTGATGGCATCTAATAGATAATTCTATTGTCTATCTTTTGGTTTATACATGTATCTATTTATCTATTTCCTAAGATGAGAAATTCCACTTTATATATTATATTTTTGACTAAAAATAGTAAAATATGACCAAAGTGTCTCAATTTTTTCGTTAATTACTCGTCTATTCATCTATCTATCGACAATTTGTTGATGGAATCTAATAGATAATTTTATTGTCTATATTTTGGTTGATACATGTATCTATTTATCTATTTCCTAAGATGAGAAATTTCACTTTATATATAATATTTTTAACTAAAAATGGTTAAATATGACAAAAATGTCTTAATTTATTCATTTAGTACTCGTCTATTTATCTATCTATTGAAAGTTTGTTGATGGCATCTAATAGATAATTCTATTGTCTATCTTTTGGTATATACATGTATCTATTTATCTTATTCCTAAGATAAGAAATTTCACTTTATATATTATATTTTTGACTAAAAATTGTAAAATATGACGAAAGTGTCTTAATTATTTCATTTATTACTCATCTATTTATCTATCTATCGACAATTTGTTGATGGCATCTAATAGATAATTTTATTGTCTATCGTTTGGTTTATACATGTATCTATTTATCTATTTCCTAAGATGAGAAATTTCACTTTATATATTATATTTTTGACAAAAAAATGTAAAATATGACCAAAGTGTCCCATTTCTTCATTAATTACTCGTCTATTTATCTATCTATCAACAAGTTGTTCATGGCATCTATTAGATAATTCTATTGTCTATCTTTTGGTATATACATGTATCTATTTATCTTATTCCTAAGATAAGAAATTTCACTTTATATATTATATTTTTGACTAAAAATTGTAAAATATGACAAAAGTGTCTTAATTATTTCATTTATTACTCATCTATTTATCTATCTATCGACAATTTGTTGATGGCATCTAATAGATAATTTTATTGTCTATCGTTTGGTTTATACATGTATCTATTTATCTATTTCCTAAGATGAGAAATTTCACTTTATATATTATATTTTTGACAAAAAAATGTAAAATATGACCAAAGTGTCCCATTTCTTCATTAATTACTCGTCTATTTATCTATCTATCAACAAGTTGTTCATGGCATCTATTAGATAATTTTATCGTCTATCTTTTGGTATATACATGTATCTATTTATCTATTTCCTAAGATGAGAAATTTCACTTTATATAATATATTTTTGACTAAAAATTGTAAAATATGACAAAAGTGTCTTAATTGTTTCATTTATTACTCGTCTACTTATCTATCTATCAAGAATTTGTTGATTGCATCAAATAGATAATTCTATTGTCTATCTTTTGGTATATACATATATATATTTATCTATTTCCTAAGATGAGAAATTCCACTTTATATAATATATTTTTGACTAAAAATAGTAAAATATGAACAAAGTGTCCCACTTTTTTCGTTAATTACTCGTCTATTTATCTATCTATCGACAATTTGTTAATGGAATCTAATAGATAATTTTATTGTCTATCTTTTGGTATATACATGTATCAATTTATCTATTTCCTAAGATGAGAAATTTCACTTTATATAATATATTTATAACTAAAAATAGTAAAATATGACAAAAATGTCTTAATTATTTCATTTATTACTCATCTATTTATCTATCTATCGACAATTTGTTGATGGCATCTAATAGATAATTTTATTGTCTATCTTTTGGTATATACATGTATCTATTTATCTATTTCCTAAGATGAGAAAATTCACTTCATATATTATATTTTTGACTAAAAATAGTAAAATATGACAAAAATGTCTTAATTGTTTCATTTATTACTCATCTATTTATCTATCTATCGACAATTTGTTGATGGTATCAAATAGATAATTTTATTGTCTATCTTTTGGTATATACATGTATCTATTTATCTATTTCCTAAGATGAGAAATTTTACTTTATATATTATATTTTTGACTAAAAATTGTAAAATATGGCAAAAGTGTCTTAATTTATTCATTTTTTACTCGTCTATTTATATATCTATCGACAATTTGTTGAGAGCATCTAATAGATAATTTTATCCTCTATCTTTTGGTATATACGTGTATCTATTTATTTATTTTTTAAGAGGAGAAATTTCACTTTATATAATATATTTTTGACTAAAAAATGTAAAATATGACAAAAGTGTCTTAATTGTTTCATTTATTACTCGTCTATTTATCTATCTATCGACAATTTGTTCAAGGCATCTAATAGATAATTTTATTGTCTATCTTTTCGTATATACATGTATCAATTTATCTATTTCCTAAGATGAGAAATTTCACTTTATATAATATATTTTTGACTAAACATTGTAAAATATGACCAAAGTGTCCCACTTTTTTCGTTAATTACTCATCTATTTATCTATTTATCGACAATTTGTTGATGGCATCTAATAGATAATTTTATTGACTATATTTTGGTATATACATGTATCTATTTATCTATTTCCTAAGATGAGAAATTTCACTGTATATAATATATTTTTAACTAAAAATAGTAAAATATGACAAAAATGTCTTAATTTTCTTGTTAATTACTCGTCTATTTATCTATTTATCGACAATTTGTTGATGGTATCTAATAGATAATTTTATTGTCTATCGTTTGGTTTATACATGTATCTATTTATCTTATTCCTAAGATAAGAAATTTCACTTTATATATTATATTTTTGACTAAAAATACTAAAATATGACAAAAGTGTCTTAATTATTTCATTTATTACTCATCTATTTATCTATCTATCGACAATTTGTTGATGGCATCTAATAGATAATTTTATTGTCAATCTTTTCATATATACATGTATCAATATATCTATTTCATAAGAGAAGAAATGTCAGTTTATATAATATATTTTTGGCAAAATTGTAAAATATTACCAAAGTGTCTCTATTTATTCATTTATTACTCGTCTATTTATCTATCTATGGAAAATTTGTTGATGGCACCTAATAGATAATTTTATTGTCTATCTTTTCGTATATACATGTATCTATTTATCTATTTCTTAAGATGTAAAATTTCACTTTATATAATATATTCTTGACTAAAAATTGTAAAATATGACCAAAGTGTCCCAATTTTTTCGTTAATTACTCGTCTATTTATCTATCTATCGACAATTTGTTGATGGCATTTAATAGATAATTTAATTATCTATCTTTCCGTATATACATGTATCAATTTATCTATTTCCTAAGATGAGAAATTTCACTTTATATAATATATTATTGACTAAAAATACTAAAATATGACCAAAGTGTCTCTATTTATTCATTTTATACTCGTCTATTTATCTATCTATGGAAAATTTGTTGATGGCACCTAATAGATAATTTTATTGTCTATCTTTTCGTATATACATGTATCAATTTATCTATTTCCTAAGATGAGATATTTCACTTTATACAATATATTTTTGACTAAAAATTGTAAAATATGACCAAAGTGTACCACTTTTTTCTTTCATTACTCGTCTATTTATCTATCTATCGGCAATTTGTTGATGGCATCTAATAGATAATTTTATTGTCTATCTTTTGGTATATACATGTATCTATTTATCTATTTTCTAAGATGAGATATTTCACTTTATATAATATATTTTTAACTAAAAATAGGAAAAAATGACAAAAATGTCTTAATTTTCTTGTTTATTACTCGTCTATTTATCTATCTATTGACAATTTGTTGATAGCATCTAATAGATAATTTTATTATCTATCTTTTGGTATATACATGTATCTATTTATCTATTTCCTAAGATGAGAAATTTCACTTTATATAATATATTTTTGACTAAAAATTGTAAGATATGACAAAAGTGTCTTAATTATTTCATTTATTACTCATCTATTTATCTATCTATCGACAATTTGTTGATGGCATCTAATAGATAATTTTATTGTCTATCTTTTCGTATATACATGTATCAATTTATCTATTTCCTAAGATGAGAAATTTCACTTTATATATAATATTTTTAACTAAAAATGGTTAAATATGACAAAAATGTCTTAATTTATTCATTTAGTACTCGTCTATTTATCTATCTATTGAGAGTTTGTTGATGGCATCTAATAGATAATTCTATTGTCTATCTTTTGGTTTATACATGTATCTATTTATCTATTTCCTAAGATGAGAAATTCCACTTTATATATTATATTTTTGACTAAAAATAGTAAAATATGACCAAAGTGTCTCAATTTTTTCGTTAATTACTCGTCTATTCATCTATCTATCGACAATTTGTTGATGGAATCTAATAGATAATTTTATTGTCTATATTTTGGTTGATACATGTATCTATTTATCTATTTCCTAAGATGAGAAATTTCACTTTATATATAATATTTTTAACTAAAAATGGTTAAATATGACAAAAATGTCTTAATTTATTCATTTAGTACTCGTCTATTTATCTATCTATTGAAAGTTTGTTGATGGCATCTAATAGATAATTCTATTGTCTATCTTTTGGTATATACATGTATCTATTTATTTTATTCCTAAGATAAGAAATTTCACTTTATATATTATATTTTTGACTAAAAATTGTAAAATATGACAAAAGTGTCTTAATTATTTCATTTATTACTCATCTATTTATCTATCTATCGACAATTTGTTGATGGCATCTAATAGATAATTTTATTGTCTATCGTTTGGTTTATACATGTATCTATTTATCTATTTCCTAAGATGAGAAATTTCACTTTATATATTATATTTTTGACAAAAAAATGTAAAATATGACCAAAGTGTCCCATTTCTTCATTAATTACTCGTCTATTTATCTATCTATCAACAAGTTGTTCATGGCATCTATTAGATAATTCTATTGTCTATCTTTTGGTATATACATGTATCTATTTATCTTATTCCTAAGATAAGAAATTTCACTTTATATATTATATTTTTGACTAAAAATTGTAAAATATGACAAAAGTGTCTTAATTATTTCATTTATTACTCATCTATTTATCTATCTATCGACAATTTGTTGATGGCATCTAATAGATAATTTTATTGTCTATCGTTTGGTTTATACATGTATCTATTTATCTATTTCCTAAGATGAGAAACTTCACTTTATATATTATATTTTTGACAAAAAAATGTAAAATATGACCAAAGTGTCCCATTTCTTCATTAATTACTCGTCTATTTATCTATCTATCAACAAGTTGTTCATGGCATCTATTAGATAATTTTATCGTCTATCTTTTGGTATATACATGTATCTATTTATCTATTTCCTAAGATGAGAAATTTCACTTTATATAATATATTTTTGACTAAAAATTGTAAAATATGACAAAAGTGTCTTAATTGTTTCATTTATTACTCGTCTACTTATCTATCTATCAAGAATTTGTTGATTGCATCAAATAGATAATTCTATTGTCTATCTTTTGGTATATACATATATATATTTATCTATTTCCTAAGATGAGAAATTCCACTTTATATAATATATTTTTGACTAAAAATAGTAAAATATGAACAAAGTGTCCCACTTTTTTCGTTAATTACTCGTCTATTTATCTATCTATCGACAATTTGTTAATGGAATCTAATAGATAATTTTATTGTCTATCTTTTGGTATATACATGTATCAATTTATCTATTTCCTAAGATGAGAAATTTCACTTTATATAATATATTTATAACTAAAAATAGTAAAATATGACAAAAATGTCTTAATTATTTCATTTATTACTCATCTATTTATCTATCTATCGACAATTTGTTGATGGCATCTAATAGATAATTTTATTGTCTATCTTTTGGTATATACATGTATCTATTTATCTATTTCCTAAGATGAGAAAATTCACTTCATATATTATATTTTTGACTAAAAATAGTAAAATATGACAAAAATGTCTTAATTGTTTCATTTATTACTCATCTATTTATCTATCTATCGACAATTTGTTGATGGTATCAAATAGATAATTTTATTGTCTATCTTTTGGTATATACATGTATCTATTTATCTATTTCCTAAGATGAGAAATTTTACTTTATATATTATATTTTTGACTAAAAATTGTAAAATATGGCAAAAGTGTCTTAATTTATTCATTTTTTACTCGTCTATTTATATATCTATCGACAATTTGTTGAGAGCATCTAATAGATAATTTTATCCTCTATCTTTTGGTATATACGTGTATCTATTTATTTATTTTTTAAGAGGAGAAATTTCACTTTATATAATATATTTTTGACTAAAAAATGTAAAATATGACAAAAGTGTCTTAATTGTTTCATTTATTACTCGTCTATTTATCTATCTATCGACAATTTGTTCAAGGCATCTAATAGATAATTTTATTGTCTATCTTTTCGTATATACATGTATCAATTTATCTATTTCCTAAGATGAGAAATTTCACTTTATATAATATATTTTTGACTAAACATTGTAAAATATGACCAAAGTGTCCCACTTTTTTCGTTAATTACTCATCTATTTATCTATTTATCGACAATTTGTTGATGGCATCTAATAGATAATTTTATTGACTATATTTTGGTATATACATGTATCTATTTATCTATTTCCTAAGATGAGAAATTTCACTGTATATAATATATTTTTAACTAAAAATAGTAAAATATGACAAAAATGTCTTAATTTTCTTGTTAATTACTCGTCTATTTATCTATTTATCGACAATTTGTTGATGGTATCTAATAGATAATTTTATTGTCTATCGTTTGGTTTATACATGTATCTATTTATCTTATTCCTAAGATAAGAAATTTCACTTTATATATTATATTTTTGACTAAAAATACTAAAATATGACAAAAGTGTCTTAATTATTTCATTTATTACTCATCTATTTATCTATCTATCGACAATTTGTTGATGGCATCTAATAGATAATTTTATTGTCAATCTTTTCATATATACATGTATCAATATATCTATTTCATAAGAGAAGAAATGTCAGTTTATATAATATATTTTTGGCAAAATTGTAAAATATTACCAAAGTGTCTCTATTTATTCATTTATTACTCGTCTATTTATCTATCTATGGAAAATTTGTTGATGGCACCTAATAGATAATTTTATTGTCTATCTTTTCGTATATACATGTATCTATTTATCTATTTCTTAAGATGTAAAATTTCACTTTATATAATATATTCTTGACTAAAAATTGTAAAATATGACCAAAGTGTCCCAATTTTTTCGTTAATTACTCGTCTATTTATCTATCTATCGACAATTTGTTGATGGCATTTAATAGATAATTTAATTATCTATCTTTCCGTATATACATGTATCAATTTATCTATTTCCTAAGATGAGAAATTTCACTTTATATAATATATTATTGACTAAAAATACTAAAATATGACCAAAGTGTCTCTATTTATTCATTTTATACTCGTCTATTTATCTATCTATGGAAAATTTGTTGATGGCACCTAATAGATAATTTTATTGTCTATCTTTTCGTATATACATGTATCAATTTATCTATTTCCTAAGATGAGATATTTCACTTTATACAATATATTTTTGACTAAAAATTGTAAAATATGACCAAAGTGTACCACTTTTTTCTTTCATTACTCGTCTATTTATCTATCTATCGGCAATTTGTTGATGGCATCTAATAGATAATTTTATTGTCTATCTTTTGGTATATACATGTATCTATTTATCTATTTTCTAAGATGAGATATTTCACTTTATATAATATATTTTTAACTAAAAATAGGAAAAAATGACAAAAATGTCTTAATTTTCTTGTTTATTACTCGTCTATTTATCTATCTATTGACAATTTGTTGATAGCATCTAATAGATAATTTTATTATCTATCTTTTGGTATATACATGTATCTATTTATCTATTTCCTAAGATGAGAAATTTCACTTTATATAATATATTTTTGACTAAAAATTGTAAGATATGACAAAAGTGTCTTAATTATTTCATTTATTACTCATCTATTTATCTATCTATCGACAATTTGTTGATGGCATCTAATAGATAATTTTATTGTCTATCTTTTCGTATATACATGTATCAATTTATCTATTTCCTAAGATGAGAAATTTCACTTTATATATAATATTTTTAACTAAAAATGGTTAAATATGACAAAAATGTCTTAATTTATTCATTTAGTACTCGTCTATTTATCTATCTATTGAGAGTTTGTTGATGGCATCTAATAGATAATTCTATTGTCTATCTTTTGGTTTATACATGTATCTATTTATCTATTTCCTAAGATGAGAAATTCCACTTTATATATTATATTTTTGACTAAAAATAGTAAAATATGACCAAAGTGTCTCAATTTTTTCGTTAATTACTCGTCTATTCATCTATCTATCGACAATTTGTTGATGGAATCTAATAGATAATTTTATTGTCTATATTTTGGTTGATACATGTATCTATTTATCTATTTCCTAAGATGAGAAATTTCACTTTATATATAATATTTTTAACTAAAAATGGTTAAATATGACAAAAATGTCTTAATTTATTCATTTAGTACTCGTCTATTTATCTATCTATTGAAAGTTTGTTGATGGCATCTAATAGATAATTCTATTGTCTATCTTTTGGTATATACATGTATCTATTTATCTTATTCCTAAGATAAGAAATTTCACTTTATATATTATATTTTTGACTAAAAATTGTAAAATATGACAAAAGTGTCTTAATTATTTCATTTATTACTCATCTATTTATCTATCTATCGACAATTTGTTGATGGCATCTAATAGATAATTTTATTGTCTATCGTTTGGTTTATACATGTATCTATTTATCTATTTCCTAAGATGAGAAATTTCACTTTATATATTATATTTTTGACAAAAAAATGTAAAATATGACCAAAGTGTCCCATTTCTTCATTAATTACTCGTCTATTTATCTATCTATCAACAAGTTGTTCATGGCATCTATTAGATAATTTTATCGTCTATCTTTTGGTATATACATGTATCTATTTATCTATTTCCTAAGATGAGAAATTTCACTTTATATAATATATTTTTGACTAAAAATTGTAAAATATGACAAAAGTGTCTTAATTGTTTCATTTATTACTCGTCTACTTATCTATCTATCAAGAATTTGTTGATTGCATCAAATAGATAATTCTATTGTCTATCTTTTGGTATATACATATATATATTTATCTATTTCCTAAGATGAGAAATTCCACTTTATATAATATATTTTTGACTAAAAATAGTAAAATATGAACAAAGTGTCCCACTTTTTTCGTTAATTACTCGTCTATTTATCTATCTATCGACAATTTGTTAATGGAATCTAATAGATAATTTTATTGTCTATCTTTTGGTATATACATGTATCAATTTATCTATTTCCTAAGATGAGAAATTTCACTTTATATAATATATTTATAACTAAAAATAGTAAAATATGACAAAAATGTCTTAATTATTTCATTTATTACTCATCTATTTATCTATCTATCGACAATTTGTTGATGGCATCTAATAGATAATTTTATTGTCTATCTTTTGGTATATACATGTATCTATTTATCTATTTCCTAAGATGAGAAAATTCACTTCATATATTATATTTTTGACTAAAAATAGTAAAATATGACAAAAATGTCTTAATTGTTTCATTTATTACTCATCTATTTATCTATCTATCGACAATTTGTTGATGGTATCTAATAGATAATTTTATTGTCTATCTTTTGGTATATACATGTATCTATTTATCTATTTCCTAAGATGAGAAATTTTACTTTATATATTATATTTTTGACTAAAAATTGTAAAATATGACAAAAGTGTCTTAATTTATTCATTTTTTACTCGTCTATTTATATATCTATCGACAATTTGTTGAGAGCATCTAATAGATAATTTTATCCTCTATCTTTTGGTATATACGTGTATCTATTTATTTATTTTTTAAGAGGAGAAATTTCACTTTATATAATATATTTTTGACTAAAAAATGTAAAATATGACAAAAGTGTCTTAATCGTTTCATTTATTACTCGTCTATTTATCTATCTATTGACAATTTGTCGATGGCATCTAATAGATAATTTTATCATCTATCATTTGGTATATACATGTATCTATTTATCTATTTTTTTATGATGAGAAATTTCACTTTATATAATATATTTTTAACTAAAAATAGTAAAATATGACAAAAATGTCTTATTTTTTTGTTAATTACTCGTCTATTTATCTATTTATCGACAGTTTGTTGATGGTATCTAATAGATCATTTTATTGTCTATCGTTTGGTTTATACATGTATCTATTTATCTTATTCCTAAGATAAGAAATTTCACTTTATATATTATATTTTTTACTAAAAATTGTAAAATATGACAAAAGTGTCTTAATTATTTCATTTATTACTCATCTATTTATCTATCTATCGACAATTTGTTGATGGCATCTAATAGATAATTTTATTGTCAATCTTTTCATATATACATGTATCAATTTATCTATTTCATAAGAGGAGAAATGTCACTTTATATAATATATTTTTGGCAAAATTGTAAAATATGACCAAAGTGTCTCTATTTATTCATTTATTACTCGTCTATTTATCTATCTGTGGAAAATTTGTTGATGGCACCTAATAGATAATTTTATTGTCTATCTTTTCGTATATACATGTATCAATTTATCTATTTCTTAAGATGGAAAATTTCACTTTATATAATATATTCTTGACTAAAAATTGTAAAATATGACCAAAGTGTCCCACATTTTTCATTAATTACTCGTCTATTTATCTATCTATCGACAATTTGTTGATGGCATTTAATAGATAATTTTATTGTCTACCTTTACGTATATACATGTATCAATTTATCTATTTCCTAAGATGAGAAATTTCACTTTATATAATATATTATTGACTAAAAATACTAAAATATGACCAAAGTGTCTCTATTTATTCATTTTATACTCGTCTATTTATCTATCTATGGAAAATTTGTTGATGGCACCTAATAGATAATTTTATTGTCTATCTTTTCGTATATACATGTATCAATTTATCTATTTCCTAAGATGAGATATTTCACTTTATACAATATATTTTTGACTAAAAATTGTAAAATATGACCAAAGTGTACCACTTTTTTCTTTCATTACTCGTCTATTTATCTATCTATCGGCAATTTGTTGATGGCATCTAATAGATAATTTTATTGTCTATCTTTTGGTATATACATGTATCTATTTATCTATTTTCTAAGATGAGATATTTCACTTTATATAATATATTTTTAACTAAAAATAGTAAAATATGACAAAAATGTCTTAATTTTCTTGTTTATTACTCGTCTATTTATCTATCTATCGACAATTTGTTGATGGCATCTAATAGATAATTTTATTATCTATCTTTTGGTATATACATGTATCTATTTATCTATTTCCTAATATGAGAAATTTCACTTTATATAATATATTTTTGACTAAAAATTGTAAGATATGACAAAAGTGTCTTAATTATTTCATTTATTACTCATCTATTTATCTATCTATCGACAATTTGTTGATGGCATCTAATAGATAATTTTATTGTCTATCTTTTCGTATATACATGTATCAATTTATCTATTTCCTAAGATGAGAAATTTCACTTTATATATAATATTTTTAACTAAAAATGGTTAAATATGACAAAAATGTCTTAATTTATTCATTTAGTACTCGTCTATTTATCTATCTATTGAAAGTTTGTTGATGGCATCTAATAGATAATTCTATCGTCTATCTTTTGGTTTATACATGTATCTATTTATCTATTTCCTAAGATGAGAAATTCCACTTTATATATTATATTTTTGACTAAAAATAGTAAAATATGACCAAAGTGTCTCAATTTTTTCGTTAATTACTCGTCTATTCATCTATCTATCGACAATTTGTTGATGGAATCTAATAGATAATTTTATTGTCTATATTTTGGTTGATACATGTATCTATTTATCTATTTCCTAAGATGAGAAATTTCACTTTATATATAATATTTTTAACTAAAAATGGTTAAATATGACAAAAATGTCTTAATTTATTCATTTAGTACTCGTCTATTTATCTATCTATTGAAAGTTTGTTGATGGCATCTAATAGATAATTCTATTGTCTATCTTTTGGTATATACATGTATCTATTTATCTTATTCCTAAGATAAGAAATTTCACTTTATATATTATATTTTTGACTAAAAATTGTAAAATATGACAAAAGTGTCTTAATTATTTCATTTATTACTCATCTATTTATCTATCTATCGACAATTTGTTGATGGCATCTAATAGATAATTTTATTGTCTATCGTTTGGTTTATACATGTATCTATTTATCTATTTCCTAAGATGAGAAATTTCACTTTATATATTATATTTTTGACAAAAAAATGTAAAATATGACCAAAGTGTCCCATTTCTTCATTAATTACTCGTCTATTTATCTATCTATCAACAAGTTGTTCATGGCATCTATTAGATAATTTTATCGTCTATCTTTTGGTATATACATGTATCTATTTATCTATTTCCTAAGATGAGAAATTTCACTTTATATAATATATTTTTGACTAAAAATTGTAAAATATGACAAAAGTGTCTTAATTGTTTCATTTATTACTCGTCTACTTATCTATCTATCAAGAATTTGTTGATTGCATCAAATAGATAATTCTATTGTCTATCTTTTGGTATATACATATATATATTTATCTATTTCCTAAGATGAGAAATTCCACTTTATATAATATATTTTTGACTAAAAATAGTAAAATATGAACAAAGCGTCCCACTTTTTTCGTTAATTACTTGTCTATTTATCTATCTATCGACAATTTGTTAATGGAATCTAATAGATAATTTTATTGTCTATCTTTTGGTATATACATGTATCAATTTATCTATTTCCTAAGATGAGAAATTTCACTTTATATAATATATTTATAACTAAAAATAGTAAAATATGACAAAAATGTCTTAATTATTTCATTTATTACTCATCTATTTATCTATCTATCGACAATTTGTTGATGGCATCTAATAGATAATTTTATTGTCTATCTTTTGGTATATACATGTATCTATTTATCTATTTCCTAAGATGAGAAAATTCACTTCATATATTATATTTTTGACTAAAAATAGTAAAATATGACAAAAATGTCTTAATTGTTTCATTTATTACTCATCTATTTATCTATCTATCGACAATTTGTTGATGGTATCTAATAGATAATTTTAATGTCTATCTTTTGGTATATACATGTATCTATTTATCTATTTCCTAAGATGAGAAATTTTACTTTATATATTATATTTTTGACTAAAAATTGTAAAATATGACAAAAGTGTCTTAATTTATTCATTTTTTACTCGTCTATTTATATATCTATCGACAATTTGTTGAGAGCATCTAATAGATAATTTTATCCTCTATCTTTTGGTATATACGTGTATCTATTTATTTATTTTTTAAGAGGAGAAATTTCACTTTATATAATATATTTTTGACTAAAAAATGTAAAATATGACAAAAGTGTCTTAATTGTTTCATTTATTACTCGTCTATTTATCTATCTATTGACAATTTGTCGATGGCATCTAATAGATAATTTTATCATCTATCATTTGGTATATACATGTATCTATTTATCTATTTTTTTATGATGAGAAATTTCACTTTATATAATATATTTTTGACTAAAAATATTAAAATATGACCAAAGTGTCCCACTTTTTTCGTTAATTACTCGTCTATTTATCTATCTATCGACAATTTGTTGATGGCATCTAATAGATAGTTTTATTATCTATCTTTTGGTATATACATGTATATATTTATCTATTTCCTAAGATGAGAAATTTCACTTTATATAATATATTTTAACTAAAAATAGTAAAATATGACAAAAGTGTCTTAATTTTCTTGTTAATTACTCGTCTATTTATCTATTTATCGACAATTTTTTGATGGCATCTAATAGATAATTTTATTGTCTATCTTTTCGTATATACATGTATCAATTTATCTATTTCCTAAGATGAGAAATTTCACTTTATATAATATATTTTTAACTAAAAATAGTAAAATATGACAAAAATGTCTTAATTTTCTTGTTAATTACTCGTCTATTTATCTATTTATCGACAATTTGTTGATGGCATCTAATAGATAATTTTATATTCTATCGTTTGGTTTATACATGTATCTATTTATCTTATTCCTATGATGAGAAATTTCACTTTATATATTATATTTTTGACTAAAAATTGTAAAATATGACAAAAGTGTCTTAATTATTTCATTTATTACTCATCTATTTATCTATCTATCCACAATTTGTTGATGGCATCTAATAGATAATTTTATTGTCTATCTTTTCGTATATACATGTATCAATTTATCAATTTCATAAGATGAGAAATGTCACTTTATATAATATATTTTTGACAAAATTGTAAAATATGACCAAAGTGTCTTTATTTATTCATTTATTACTCGTCTATTTATCTATCTATGGAAAATTTGTTGATGGCACCTAATAGATAATTTTATTGTCTATCTTTTCGTATATACATGTATCAATTTATCTATTTCCTAAGATGAGAAATTTCACTTTATATAATATATTTTTGACTAAAAATTGTAAAATATGACCAAAGTGTCCCACTTTTTTCATTAATTACTAGTCTTTTTATCTATCTATCGACAATTTGTTGAGGGCATCTAGTAGAAAATTTTATTGTCTATCTATTCGTTTATACATGTATCAATTTATCTATTTCTTAAGATGAAAAATTTCACTTTATATAATATATTTTTGACTAAAAATTGTAAAATATGACCAAAGTGTCCCACTTTTTTCGATAATTACTCGTCTATTTATCTATCTATCGACAATTTGTTGATGGCATCTAATAGATAATTTTATTGTCTATCTTTACGTATATACATGTATCAATTTATCTATTTCCTAAGATGAGAAATTTCACTTTATATAATATATTTTTGACTAAAAATACTAAAATATGACCAAAGTGTCCCACTTTTTTCGTTAATTACTCGTCTATTTATCTATCTATCGACAATTTGTTGATGGCATCTAATAGATAGTTTTATTATCTATCTTTTGGTATATACATGTATATATTTATCTATTTCCTAAGATGAAAAATTTCACTTTATATAATATATTTTTAACTAAAAATAGTAAAATATGACAAAAGTGTCTTAATTTTCTTGTTAATTACTCGTCTATTTATCTATTTATCGACAATTTGTTGATGGCATCTAATAGATAATTTTATTGTCTATACTTTGGTATATACATGTATCTATTTATCTATTTCCTAAGATGAGAAATTTCACTGTATATAATATATTTTTAACTGAAAATAGTAAAATATGACAAAAATGTCTTTATTTTCTTGTTAATTACTCGTCTATTTATCTATTTATCGACAATTTGTTGATGGTATCTAATAGATAATTTTATTGTCTATCGTTTGGTTTATACATGTATCTATTTATCTTATTCCTAAGATAAGAAATTTCACTTTATATATTATATTTTTGACTAAAAATTGTAAAATATGACAAAAGTATCTTAATTATTTCATTTATTACTCATCTATTTATCTATCTATCGACAATTTGTTGATGGCATCTAATAGATAATTTTATTGTCAATCTTTTCATATATACATGTATCAATTTATCTATTTCATAAGAGGAGAAATGTCACTTTATATAATATATTTTTGGCAAAATTGTAAAATATGACCAAAGTGTCTCTATTTATTCATTTATTACTCGTCTATTTATCTATCTATGGAAAATTTGTTGATGGCACCTAATAGATAATTTTATTGTCTATCTTTTCGTATATACATGTATCAATTTATCTATTTCTTAAGATGAAAAATTACACTTTATATAATATATTCTTGACTAAAAATTGTACAATATGACCAAAGTGTCCCACATTTTTCATTTATTACTCGTCTATTTATCTATCTATCGACAATTTGTTGATGGCATTTAATAGATAATTTTATTGTCTATCTTTACGTATATACATGTATCAATTTATCTATTTTATAAGATGAGAAATTTCACTTTATATAATATATTTTTGACTAAAAATATTAAAATATGACCAAAGTGTCCCACTTTTTTCGTTAATTACTCGTCTATTTATCTATCTATCGACAATTTGTTGATGGCATCTAATAGATAGTTTTATTATTTATCTTTTGGTATATACATGTATATATTTATCTATTTCCTAAGATGAGAAATTTCACTTTATATAATATATTTTAACTAAAAATAGTAAAATATGACAAAAGTGTCTTAATTTTCTTGTTAATTACTCGTCTATTTATCTATTTATCGACAATTTTTTGATGGCATCTAATAGATAATTTTATTGTCTATCTTTTCGTATATACATGTATCAATTTATCTATTTCCTAAGATGAGAAATTTCACTTTATATAATATATTTTTAACTAAAAATAGTAAAATATGACAAAAATGTCTTAATTTTCTTGTTAATTACTCGTCTATTTATCTATTTATCGACAATTTGTTGATGGCATCTAATAGATAATTTTATATTCTATCGTTTGGTTTATACATGTATCTATTTATCTTATTCCTATGATGAGAAATTTCACTTTATATATTATATTTTTGACTAAAAATTGTAAAATATGACAAAAGTGTCTTAATTATTTCATTTATTACTCATCTATTTATCTATCTATCCACAATTTGTTGATGGCATCTAATAGATAATTTTATTGTCTATCTTTTCGTATATACATGTATCAATTTATCAATTTCATAAGATGATAAATGTCACTTTATATAATATATTTTTGACAAAATTGTAAAATATGACCAAAGTGTCTTTATTTATTCATTTATTACTCGTCTTTTTATCTATCTATGGAAAATTTGTTGATGGCACCTAATAGATAATTTTATTGTCTATCTTTTCGTATATACATGTATCAATTTATCTATTTCCTAAGATGAGAAATTTCACTTTATATAATATATTTTTGACTAAAAATTGTAAAATATGACCAAAGTGTTCCACTTTTTTCTTTCATTACTCGTCTATTTATCTATCTATCGGCAATTTGTTGATGGCATCTAATAGATAATTTTATTGTCTATCTTTTGGTATATACATGTATCTATTTATCTATTTTCTAAGATGAGATATTTCACTTTATATAATATATTTTTAACTAAAAATAGTAAAATATGACAAAAATGTCTTAATTTTCTTGTTTATTACTCGTCTATTTATCTATTTATCGACATTTTGTTGATGGCATCTAATAGATAATTTTATTGTCTATCGTTTGGTTTATACATGTATCTATTTATCTTATTCTTAAGATAAGAAAATTCACTTTATATATTATATTTTTGACTAAAAATTGTAAAATATGACAAAAGTGTCTTTATTTATTCATTTATTACTCGTCTATTTATCTATCTATGGAAAATTTGTTGATGGCACCTAATAGATAATTTTATTGTCTATCTTTTCGTATATACATGTATCAATTTATCTATTTCCTAAGATGAGAAATTTCACTTTATATAATATATTTTTGACTAAAAATTGTAAAATATGACCAAAGTGTCCCACTTTTTTCGTTAATTACTAGTCTATTTATCTATCTATCGACAATTTGTTGAGGGCATCTAGTAGAAAATTTTATTGTCTATCTATTCGTATATACATGTATCAATTTATCTATTTCCTTAGATGAGAAATTTCACTTTATATAATATATTTTTGACTAAAAATAGTAAAATATGACCAAAGTGTCCCAATTTTTTCGTTAATTTCTCGTCTATTTATCTATCTATCAACAATTTGTTGATGGCATCTAATAGATAATTTTATTGTCTATCTTTTGGTATATACATGTATCTATTTATCTATTTTCTAAGATGAGATATTTCACTTTATATAATATATTTTTAACTAAAAATAGTAAAATATGACAAAAATGTCTTAATTTTCTTGTTTATTACTCGTCTATTTATCTATTTATCGACATTTTGTTGATGGCATCTAATAGATAATTTTATTGTCTATCGTTTGGTTTATACATGTATCTATTTATCTTATTCTTAAGATGAGAAAATTCACTTTATATATTATATTTTTGACTAAAAATTGTAAAATATGACAAAAGTGTCTTTATTTATTCATTTATTACTCGTCTATTTATCTATCTATGGAAAATTTGTTGATGGCACCTAACAGATAATTTTATTGTCTATCTTGTCGTATATACATGTATCAATTTATCTATTTCCGAAGATGAGAAATTTCACTTTATATAATATATTTTTGACTAAAAATTGTAAAATATGACCAAAGTGTCCCACTTTTTTCGTTAATTACTAGTCTATTTATCTATCTATCGACAATTTGTTGAGGGCATCTAGTAGAAAATTTTATTGTCTATCTATTCGTATATACATGTATCAATTTATCTATTTCCTAAGATGAGAAATTTCACTTTATATAATATATTTTTGACTAAAAATAGTAAAATATGACCAAAGTGTCCCAATTTTTTCGTTAATTTCTCGTCTATTTATCTATCTATCAACAATTTGTTGATGGCATCTAATAGATAATTTTATTATCTATATTTTGGTATATACATGTATCTTTTTATCTATTTCCTAAGATGAAAAATTTCACTTTATATAATATATTTTTAACTAAAAATAGTAAAATATGACAAAAGTGTTTTAATTTTCTTGTTAATTACTCGTCTATTTATCTTTTTATTGACAATTTGTTGATGGCATCTAATAGATAATTTTATTGTCTATCGTTTGGTTTATACATGTATCTATTTATCTTATTCCTAAGATAAGAAATTTCACTTTATATATTATATTTTTGACTAAAAATTGTAAAATATGACAAAAGTGTCTTAATTATTTCATTTATTACTCATCTATTTATCTATCTATCGACAATTTGTTGATGGCATCTAATAGATAATTTTATTGTCAATCTTTTCATATATACATGTATCAATTTATCTATTTCATAAGAGGAGAAATGTCACTTTATATAATATATTTTTGGCAAAATTGTAAAATATGACCAAAGTGTCTCTATTTATTCATTTATTACTCGTCTATTTATCTATCTATGGAAAATTTGTTGATGGCACCTAATAGATAATTTTATTGTCTATCTTTTCGTATATACATGTATCAATTTATCTATTTCTTAAGATGAAAAATTTCTCTTTATATAATATATTTTTGACTAAAAATTGTAAAATATGACCAAAGTGTCCCACTTTTTTCGATAATTACTCGTCTATTTATCTATCTATCGACAATTTGTTGATGGCATCTAATAGATAATTTTATTGTCTATCTTTACGTATATACATGTATCAATTTATCTATTTCCTAAGATGAGAAATTTCACTTTATATAATATATTTTTGACTAAAAATACTAAAATATGACCAAAGTGTCCCACTTTTTTCGTTAATTACTCGTCTATTTATCTATCTATCGATAATTTGTTGATGGCATCTAATAGATAGTTTTATTATCTATCTTTTGGTATATACATGTATATATTTATCTATTTCCTAAGATGAAAAATTTCACTTTATATAATATATTTTTAACTAAAAATAGTAAAATATGACAAAAGTGTCTTAATTTTCTTGTTAATTACTCGTCTATTTATCTATTTATCGACAATTTGTTGATGGCATCTAATAGATAATTTTATTGTCTATACTTTGGTATATACATGTATCTATTTATCTATTTCCTAAGATGAGAAATTTCACTGTATATAATATATTTTTAACTGAAAATAGTAAAATATGACAAAAATGTCTTAATTTTCTTGTTAATTACTCGTCTATTTATCTATTTATCGACAATTTGTTGATGGTATCTAATAGATAATTTTATTGTCTATCGTTTGGTTTATACATGTATCTATTTATCTTATTCCTAAGATAAGAAATTTCACTTTATATATTATATTTTTGACTAAAAATTGTAAAATATGACAAAAGTATCTTAATTATTTCATTTATTACTCATCTATTTATCTATCTATCGACAATTTGTTGATGGCATCTAATAGATAATTTTATTGTCAATCTTTTCATATATACATGTATCAATTTATCTATTTCATAAGAGGAGAAATGTCACTTTATATAATATATTTTTGGCAAAATTGTAAAATATGACCAAAGTGTCTCTATTTATTCATTTATTACTCGTCTATTTATCTATCTATGGAAAATTTGTTGATGGCACCTAATTGATAATTTTATTGTCTATCTTTTCGTATATACATGTATCAATTTATCTATTTCTTAAGATGAAAAATTTCACTTTATATAATATATTCTTGACTAAAAATTGTAAAATATGACCAAAGTGTCCCACATTTTTAATTAATTACTCGTCTATTTATCTATCTATCGACAATTTGTTGATGGCATTTAATAGATAATTTTATTGTCTATCTTTACGTATATACATGTATCAATTTATCTATTTCCTAAGATGAGAAATTTCACTTTATATAATATATTTTTGACTAAAAATATTAAAATATGACCAAAGTGTCCCACTTTTTTCGTTAATTACTCGTCTATTTATCTATCTATCGACAATTTGTTGATGGCATCTAATAGATAGTTTTATTATCTATCTTTTGGTATATACATGTATATATTTATCTATTTCCTAAGATGAGAAATTTCACTTTATATAATATATTTTAACTAAAAATAGTAAAATATGACAAAAGTGTCTTAATTTTCTTGTTAATTACTCGTCTATTTATCTATTTATCGACAATTTTTTGATGGCATCTAATAGATAATTTTATTGTCTATCTTTTCGTATATACATGTATCAATTTATCTATTTCCTAAGATGAGAAATTTCACTTTATATAATATATTTTTAACTAAAAATAGTAAAATATGACAAAAATGTCTTAATTTTCTTGTTAATTACTCGTCTATTTATCTATTTATCGACAATTTGTTGATGGCATCTAATAGATAATTTTATATTCTATCGTTTGGTTTATACATGTATCTATTTATCTTATTCCTATGATGAGAAATTTCACTTTATATATTATATTTTTGACTAAAAATTGTAAAATATGACAAAAGTGTCTTAATTATTTCATTTATTACTCATCTATTTATCTATCTATCCACAATTTGTTGATGGCATCTAATAGATAATTTTATTGTCTATCTTTTCGTATATACATGTATCAATTTATCAATTTCATAAGATGAGAAATGTCACTTTATATAATATATTTTTGACAAAATTGTAAAATATGACCAAAGTGTCTTTATTTATTCATTTATTACTCGTCTATTTATCTATCTATGAAAAATTTGTTGATGGCACCTAATAGATAATTTTATTGTCTATCTTTTCGTATATACATGTATCAATTTATCTATTTCTTAAGATGAGAAATTTCACTTTATATAATATATTTTTGACTAAAAATTGTAAAATATGACCAAAGTGTTCCAATTTTTTCTTTCATTACTCGTCTATTTATCTATCTATCGGCAATTTGTTGATGGCATCTAATAGATAATTTTATTGTCTATCTTTTGGTATATACATGTATCTATTTATCTATTTTCTAAGATGAGATATTTCACTTTATATAATATATTTTTAACTAAAAATAGTAAAATATGACAAAAATGTCTTAATTTTCTTGTTTATTACTCGTCTATTTATCTATTTATCGACATTTTGTTGATGGCATCTAATAGATAATTTTATTGTCTATCGTTTGGTTTATACATGTATCTATTTATCTTATTCTTAAGATGAGAAAATTCACTTTATATATTATATTTTTGACTAAAAATTATAAAATATGACAAAAGTGTCTTTATTTATTCATTTATTACTCGTCTATTTATCTATCTATGGAAAATTTGTTGATGGCATCTAATAGATAATTTTATTGTCTATCTTTTCGTATATACATGTATCAATTTATCTATTTCCTAAGATGAGAGATTTCACTTTATATAATATATTTTTGACTAAAAATTGTAAAATATGACCAAAGTGTCCCACTTTTTTCGTTAATTACTAGTCTATTTATCTATCTATCGACAATTTGTTGAGGGCATCTAGTAGAAAATTTTATTGTCTATCTATTCGTATATACATGTATCAATTTATCTATTTCCTAAGATGAGAAATTTCACTTTATATAATATATTTTTGACTAAAAATAGTAAAATATGACCAAAGTGTCCCAATTTTTTCGTTAATTTCTCGTCTATTTATCTATCTATCAACAATTTGTTGATGGCATCTAATAGATAATTTTATTATCTATATTTTGGTATATACATGTATCTTTTTATCTATTTCCTAAGATGAAAAATTTCACTTTATATAATATATTTTTAACTAAAAATAGTAAAATATGACAAAAGTGTTTTAATTTTCTTGTTAATTACTCGTCTATTTATCTTTTTATTGACAATTTGTTGATGGCATCTAATAGATAATTTTATTGTCTATCGTTTGGTTTATACATGTATCTATTTATCTTATTCCTAAGATAAGAAATTTCACTTTATATATTATATTTTTGACTAAAAATTGTAAAATATGACAAAAGTGTCTTAATTATTTCATTTATTACTCATCTATTTATCTATCTATCGACAATTTGTTGATGGCATCTAATAGATAATTTTATTGTCAATCTTTTCATATATACATGTATCAATTTATCTATTTCATAAGAGGAGAAATGTCACTTTATATAATATATTTTTGGCAAAATTGTAAAATATGACCAAAGTGTCTCTATTTATTCATTTATTACTCGTCTATTTATCTATCTATGGAAAATTTGTTGATGGCACCTAATAGATAATTTTATTGTCTATCTTTTCGTATATACATGTATCAATTTATCTATTTCTTAAGATGAAAAATTTCACTTTATATAATATATTTTTGACTAAAAATTGTAAAATATGACCAAAGTGTCCCACTTTTTTCGATAATTACTCGTCTATTTATCTATCTATCGACAATTTGTTGATGGCATCTAATAGATAATTTTATTGTCTATCTTTACGTATATACATGTATCAATTTATCTATTTCCTAAGATGAGAAATTTCACTTTATATAATATATTTTTGACTAAAAATACTAAAATATGACCAAAGTGTCCCACTTTTTTCGTTAATTACTCGTCTATTTATCTATCTATCGACAATTTGTTGATGGCATCTAATAGATAGTTTTATTATCTATCTTTTGGTATATACATGTATATATTTATCTATTTCCTAAGATGAAAAATTTCACTTTATATAATATATTTTTAACTAAAAATAGTAAAATATGACAAAAGTGTCTTAATTTTCTTGTTAATTACTCGTCTATTTATCTATTTATCGACAATTTGTTGATGGTATCTAATAGATAATTTTATTGTCTATCGTTTGGTTTATACATGTATCTATTTATCTTATTCCTAAGATAAGAAATTTCACTTTATATATTATATTTTTGACTAAAAATTGTAAAATATGACAAAAGTATCTTAATTATTTCATTTATTACTCATCTATTTATCTATCTATCGACAATTTGTTGATGGCATCTAATAGATAATTTTATTGTCAATCTTTTCATATATACATGTATCAATTTATCTATTTCATAAGAGGAGAAATGTCACTTTATATAATATATTTTTGGCAAAATTGTAAAATATGACCAAAGTGTCCCAATTTTTTCGTTAATTTCTCGTCTATTTATCTATCTATCAACAATTTGTTGATGGCATCTAATAGATAATTTTATTATCTATATTTTGGTATATACATGTATCTTTTTATCTATTTCCTAAGATGAAAAATTTCACTTTATATAATATATTTTTAACTAAAAATAGTAAAATATGACAAAAGTGTTTTAATTTTCTTGTTAATTACTCGTCTATTTATCTTTTTATTGACAATTTGTTGATGGCATCTAATAGATAATTGTATTGTCTATCGTTTGGTTTATACATGTATCTATTTATCTTATTCCTAAGATAAGAAATTTCACTTTATATATTATATTTTTGACTAAAAATTGTAAAATATGACAAAAGTGTCTTAATTATTTCATTTATTACTCATCTATTTATCTATCTATCGACAATTTGTTGATGGCATCTAATAGATAATTTTATTGTCAATCTTTTCATATATACATGTATCAATTTATCTATTTCATAAGAGGAGAAATGTCACTTTATATAATATATTTTTGGCAAAATTGTAAAATATGACCAAAGTGTCTCTATTTATTCATTTATTACTCGTCTATTTATCTATCTATGGAAAATTTGTTGATGGCACCTAATAGATAATTTTATTGTCTATCTTTTCGTATATACATGTATCAATTTATCTATTTCTTAAGATGAAAAATTTCTCTTTATATAATATATTTTTGACTAAAAATTGTAAAATATGACCAAAGTGTCCCACTTTTTTCGATAATTACTCGTCTATTTATCTATCTATCGACAATTTGTTGATGGCATCTAATAGATAATTTTATTGTCTATCTTTACGTATATACATGTATCAATTTATCTATTTCCTAAGATGAGAAATTTCACTTTATATAATATATTTTTGACTAAAAATACTAAAATATGACCAAAGTGTCCCACTTTTTTCATTAATTACTCGTCTATTTATCTATCTATCGATAATTTGTTGATGGCATCTAATAGATAGTTTTATTATCTATCTTTTGGTATATACATGTATATATTTATCTATTTCCTAAGATGAAAAATTTCACTTTATATAATATATTTTTAACTAAAAATAGTAAAATATGACAAAAGTGTCTTAATTTTCTTGTTAATTACTCGTCTATTTATCTATTTATCGACAATTTGTTGATGGCATCTAATAGATAATTTTATTGTCTATACTTTGGTATATACATGTATCTATTTATCTATTTCCTAAGATGAGAAATTTCACTGTATATAATATATTTTTAACTGAAAATAGTAAAATATGACAAAAGTGTCTTAATTATTTCATTTATTACTCATCTATTTATCTATCTATCGACAATTTGTTGATGGCATCTAATAGATAATTTTATTGTCAATCTTTTCATATATACATGTATCAATTTATCTATTTCATAAGAGGAGAAATGTCACTTTATATAATATATTTTTGGCAAAATTGTAAAATATGACCAAAGTGTCTCTATTTATTAATTTATTACTCGTCTATTTATCTATCTATGGAAAATTTGTTGATGGCACCTAATTGATAATTTTATTGTCTATCTTTTCGTATATACATGTATCAATTTATCTATTTCTTAAGATGAAAAATTTCACTTTATATAATATATTCTTGACTAAAAATTGTAAAATATGACCAAAGTGTCCCACATTTTTAATTAATTACTCGTCTATTTATCTATTTATCGACAATTTGTTGATGGCATTTAATAGATAATTTTATTGTCTATCTTTACGTATATACATGTATCAATTTATCTATTTCCTAAGATGAGAAATTTCACTTTATATAATATATTTTTGACTAAAAATATTAAAATATGACCAAAGTGTCCCACTTTTTTCGTTAATTACTCGTCTATTTATCTATCTATCGACAATTTGTTGATGGCATCTAATAGATAGTTTTATTATCTATCTTTTGGTATATACATGTATATATTTATCTATTTCCTAAGATGAGAAATTTCACTTTATATAATATATTTTAACTAAAAATAGTAAAATATGACAAAAGTGTCTTAATTTTCTTGCTAATTACTCGTCTATTTATCTATTTATCGACAATTTTTTGATGGCATCTAATAGATAATTTTATTGTCTATCTTTTCGTATATACATGTATCAATTTATCTATTTCCTAAGATGAGAAATTTCACTTTATATAATATATTTTTAACTAAAAATAGTAAAATATGACAAAAATGTCTTAATTTTCTTGTTAATTACTCGTCTATTTATCTATTTATCGACAATTTGTTGATGGCATCTAATAGATAATTTTATATTCTATCGTTTGGTTTATACATGTATCTATTTATCTTATTCCTATGATGAGAAATTTCACTTTATATATTATATTTTTGACTAAAAATTGTAAAATATGACAAAAGTGTCTTAATTATTTCATTTATTACTCATCTATTTATCTATCTATCCACAATTTGTTGATGGCATCTAATAGATAATTTTATTGTCTATCTTTTCGTATATACATGTATCAATTTATCAATTTCATAAGATGAGAAATGTCACTTTATATAATATATTTTTGACAAAATTGTAAAATATGACCAAAGTGTCTTTATTTATTCATTTATTACTCGTCTATTTATCTATCTATGAAAAATTTGTTGATGGCACCTAATAGATAATTTTATTGTCTATCTTTTCGTATATACATGTATCAATTTATCTATTTCTTAAGATGAGAAATTTCACTTTATATAATATATTTTTGACTAAAAATTGTAAAATATGACCAAAGTGTTCCACTTTTTTCTTTCATTACTCGTCTATTTATCTATCTATCGGCAATTTGTTGATGGCATCTAATAGATAATTTTATTGTCTATCTTTTGGTATATACATGTATCTATTTATCTATTTTCTAAGATGAGATATTTCACTTTATATAATATATTTTTAACTAAAAATAGTAAAATATGACAAAAATGTCTTAATTTTCTTGTTTATTACTCGTCTATTTATCTATTTATCGACATTTTGTTGATGGCATCTAATAGATAATTTTATTGTCTATCGTTTGGTTTATACATGTATCTATTTATCTTATTCTTAAGATGAGAAAATTCACTTTATATATTATATTTTTGACTAAAAATTGTAAAATATGACAAAAGTGTCTTTATTTATTCATTTATTACTCGTCTATTTATCTATCTATGGAAAATTTGTTGATGGCATCTAATAGATAATTTTATTGTCTATCTTTTCGTATATACATGTATCAATTTATCTATTTCCTAAGATGAGAGATTTCACTTTATATAATATATTTTTGACTAAAAATTGTAAAATATGACCAAAGTGTCCCACTTTTTTCGTTAATTACTAGTCTATTTATCTATCTATCGACAATTTGTTGAGGGCATCTAGTAGAAAATTTTATTGTCTATCTATTCGTATATACATGTATCAATTTATCTATTTCCTAAGATGAGAAATTTCACTTTATATAATATATTTTTGACTAAAAATAGTAAAATATGACCAAAGTGTCCCAATTTTTTCGTTATTTTCTCGTCTATTTATCTATCTATCAACAATTTGTTGATGGCATCTAATAGATAATTTTATTATCTATATTTTGGTATATACATGTATCTTTTTATCTATTTCCTAAGATGAAAAATTTCACTTTATATAATATATTTTTAACTAAAAATAGTAAAATATGACAAAAGTGTTTTAATTTTCTTGTTAATTACTCGTCTATTTATCTTTTTATTGACAATTTGTTGATGGCATCTAATAGATAATTTTATTGTCTATCGTTTGGTTTATACATGTATCTATTTATCTTATTCCTAAGATAAGAAATTTCACTTTATATATTATATTTTTGACTAAAAATTGTAAAATATGACAAAAGTGTCTTAATTATTTCATTTATTACTCATCTATTTATCTATCTATCGACAATTTGTTGATGGCATCTAATAGATAATTTTATTGTCAATCTTTTCATATATACATGTATCAATTTATCTATTTCATAAGAGGAGAAATGTCACTTTATATAATATATTTTTGGCAAAATTGTAAAATATGACCAAAGTGTCTCTATTTATTCATTTATTACTCGTCTATTTATCTATCTATGGAAAATTTGTTGATGGCACCTAATAGATAATTTTATTGTCTATCTTTTCGTATATACATGTATCAATTTATCTATTTCTTAAGATGAAAAATTTCACTTTATATAATATATTTTTGACTAAAAATTGTAAAATATGACCAAAGTGTCCCACTTTTTTCGATAATTACTCGTCTATTTATCTATCTATCGACAATTTGTTGATGGCATCTAATAGATAATTTTATTGTCTATCTTTACGTATATACATGTATCAATTTATCTATTTCCTAAGATGAGAAATTTCACTTTATATAATATATTTTTGACTAAAAATACTAAAATATGACCAAAGTGTCCCACTTTTTTCGTTAATTACTCGTCTATTTATCTATCTATCGACAATTTGTTGATGGCATCTAATAGATAGTTTTATTATCTATCTTTTGGTATATACATGTATATATTTATCTATTTCCTAAGATGAAAAATTTCACTTTATATAATATATTTTTAACTAAAAATAGTAAAATATGACAAAAGTGTCTTAATTTTCTTGTTAATTACTCGTCTATTTATCTATTTATCGACAATTTGTTGATGGTATCTAATAGATAATTTTATTGTCTATCGTTTGGTTTATACATGTATCTATTTATCTTATTCCTAAGATAAGAAATTTCACTTTATATATTATATTTTTGACTAAAAATTGTAAAATATGACAAAAGTATCTTAATTATTTCATTTATTACTCATCTATTTATCTATCTATCGACAATTTGTTGATGGCATCTAATAGATAATTTTATTGTCAATCTTTTCATATATACATGTATCAATTTATCTATTTCATAAGAGGAGAAATGTCACTTTATATAATATATTTTTGGCAAAATTGTAAAATATGACCAAAGTGTCTCTATTTATTCATTTATTACTCGTCTATTTATCTATCTATGGAAAATTTGTTGATGGCACCTAATAGATAATTTTATTGTCTATCTTTTCGTATATACATGTATCAATTTATCTATTTCTTAAGATGAGAAATTTCACTTTATATAATATATTTTTGACTAAAAATACTAAAATATGAACAAAGTGTCCCACTTTTTTCGTTAATTACTCGTCTATTTATCTATCTATCGACAATTTGTTGATGGCATCTAATAGATAGTTTTATTATCAATCTTTTGGTATATACATATATATATTTATCTATTTCCTAAGATGAGAAATTTCACTTTATATAATATATTTGTAACTATAAATAGTAAAATATGACAAAAGTGTCTTAATTTTCTTGTTAATTACTCGTCTATTTATCTATTTATCGACAATTTGTTGATGGCATCTAATAGATAATTTTATTGTCTATCTTTTGGTATATACATGTATCAATTTATCTATTTCCTAAGATGAGAAATTTCACTTTATATAATATATTTTTAACTAAAAATAGTAAAATATGACAAAAATGTCTTAATTTTCTTGTTAATTACTCGTCTATTTATCTATTTATCGACAATTTGTTGATGGCATCTAATAGATAATTTTATTGTCTATCGTTTGGTTTATAAATGTATCTATTTATCTTATTCCTATGATGAGAAATTTCACTTTATATATTATATTTTTGACTAAAAATTGTAAAATATGACAAAAGTGTCTTAATCATTTCATTTATTACTCACCTATTTATCTATCTATCGACAATTTGTTGATGGCATCTAATAGATAATTTTATTGTCTATCTTTTCGTATATACATGTATCAATTTATCTATTTCCTAAGATGAGAAATTTCACTTTATATAATATATTTTTGACTAAAAATAGTAAAATATGAACAAAGTGTCCCACTTTTTTCGTTAATTACTCGTCTATTTATCTATCTATCGACAATTTGTTGATGGCATCTAATAGATAATTTTATTATCTATCTTTTGGTATATACATGTATCTATTTATCTATTTCCTAAGATGAGAAATTTGACTTTATATAATATATTTTTAACTAAAAATTGTAAAATATGACAAAAGTGTTTTAATTTTCTTGTTAATTACTCATCTATTTATCTATTTATTGACAATTTGTTGATGGCATCTAATAGATAATTTTATTGTCTATCTTTTCGTATATACATGTATCAATTTATCTATTTCCTAAGATGAGAAATTTCACTTTATATAATATATTTTTAACTAAAAATTGTAAAATATGACAAAAGTGTTTTAATTTTCTTGTTAATTACTCGTCTATTTATCTATTTATTGACAATTTGTTGATGGCATCTAATAGATAATTTTATTGTCTATCTTTTCGTATATACATGTATCAATTTATCTATTTCCTAAGATGAGAAATTTCACTTTATATAATATATTTTTGACTAAAAATTGTAAAATATGACCAAAGTGTCCCACTTTTTTCTTTCATTACTCGTCTATTTATCTATTTATCGGCAATTTGTTGATGGCATCTAATAGATAATTTTATTGTCTGTCTTTTGGTATATACATGTATCTATTTATCTATTTTCTAAGATGAGATATTTCACTTTATATAATATATTTTTAACTAAAAATAGTAAAATATGACAAAAATGTCTTAATTTTCTTGTTTATTACTCGTCTATTTATCTATTTATCGACAATTTGTTGATGGCATCTAATAGATAATTTTATTGTCTATCGTTTGGTTTATACATGTATCTATTTATCTTATTCCTAAGATGAGAAAATTCACTTTATATATTATATTTTTGACTAAAAATTGTAAAATATGACAAAAGTGTCATTATTTATTCATTTATTACTCGTCTATTTATCTATCTATGGAAAATTTGTTGATGGCACCTAATAGATAATTCTATTGTCTATCTTTTCGTATATACATGTATCAATTTATCTATTTCCTAAGATGAGAAATTTCACTTTATATAATATATTTTTGACTAAAAATAGTAAAATATGACCAAAGTGTCCCACTTTTTTCGTTAATTACTCGTCTATTTATCTATCTATCGACAATTTGTTGATGGCATCTAATAGATAATTTTATTATCTATCTTTTGGTATATACATGTATCTATTTATCTATTTCCTAAGATGACAAATTTCACTTTATATAATATATTTTTAACTAAAAATTGTAAAATATGACAAAAGTGTTTTAATTTTCTTGTTAATTACTCGTCTATTTATCTATTTATTGACAATTTGTTGATGGCATCTAATAGATAATTTTATTGTCTATCTTTTCGTATATACATGTATCAATTTATCTATTTCCTAAGATGAGAAATTTCACTTTATATAATATATTTTTAACTAAAAATTGTAAAATATGACAAAAGTGTTTTAATTTTCTTGTTAATTACTCGTCTATTTATCTATTTATTGACAATTTGTTGATGGCATCTAATAGATAATTTTATTGTCTATCGTTTGGTTTATACATGTATCTATTTATCTTATTCCTAAGATGAGAAATTTAACTTTATATATTATATTTTTGACTAAAAATTGTGAGATATGACAAAAGTGTCTTAATTATTTCATTTATTACTCATCTATTTATCTATCTATCGACAATTTGTTGATGGCATCTAATAGATAATTTTATTGTCTATCTTTTCGTATATACATGTATCAATTTATCTATTTCCTAAGATGAGAAATTTCACTTTATATATAATATTTTTAACTAAAAATGGTTAAATATGACAAAAATGTCTTAATTTATTCATTTAGTACTCGTCTATTTATCTATCTATTGAAAGTTTGTTGATGGCATTTAATAGATAATTCTATTGTCTATCTTTTGGTATATACATGTATCTATTTATCTATTTCCTAAGATGAGAAATTCCACTTTATATAATATATTTTTGACTAAAAATAGTAAAATATGACCAAAGTGTCCCACTTTTTTCGTTAATTACTCGTCTATTTATCTATCTATCGACAATTTGTTGATGGCATCTAATAGATAATTTTATTATCTATTTTTTGGTATATACATGAATCTATTTATCTATTTCCTAAGATGAGAAATTTCACTTTATATAAAATATTTTTAACTAAAAATAGTAAAATATGACAAAAATGTTTTAATTTTCTTGTTAATTACTCGTCTATTTATCTATTTATTGACAATTTATTGATGGCATCTAATAGATAATTTTATCTTCTATCGTTTGGTTTATACATGTATCTATTAATCTTATTCCTAAGATGAGAAATTTAACTTTATATATTATATTTTTGACTAAAAATAGTAAAATATGACAAAAATGTCTTAATTTTCTTGTTTATTACGCGTCTATTTATCTATTTATCGACAATTTGTTGATGGTGTCTAATAGATAATTTTATTGTCTATCGTTTGGTTTATACATGTATCTATTTATCTTATTCCTAAGATGAGAAAAGTCACTTTATATATTATATTTTTGACTAAAAATTGTAAAATATGACAAAAGTGTCTTAATTATTTCATTTATTACTCATCTAAATATCTATCTATCGACAATTTGTTGATGGCATCTAATAGATAATTTTATTGACTATCTTTTCGTATATACATGTATCAATTTATCTATTTAATAAGATGAGAAATGTCACTTTATATAATATATTTTTGACAAAATTGTAAAATATGACCAAAGTGTCTTTATTTATTCATTTATTACTCGTCTATTTATCTATCTATGGAAAATTTGTTGATGGAACCTAATAGATAATTCTATTGTCTATCTTTTCGTATATACATGTATCAATTTATCTATTTCCTAAGATGAGAAATTTCACTTTATATAATATATTTTTGACTAAAAATAGTAAAATATGACCAAAGTGTCCCACTTTTTTCGTTAATTACTCGTCTATTTATCTATCTATCGACAATTTGTTGATGGCATCTAATAGATAATTTTATTATCTATCTTTTGGTATATACATGTATCTATTTATCTATTTCCTAAGATGACAAATTTCACTTTATATAATATATTTTTAACTAAAAATTGTAAAATATGACAAAAGTGTTTTAATTTTCTTGTTAATTACTCGTCTATTTATCTATTTATTGACAATTTGTTGATGGCATCTAATAGATAATTTTATTGTCTATCTTTTCGTATATACATGTATCAATTTATCTATTTCCTAAGATGAGAAATTTCACTTTATATAATATATTTTTAACTAAAAATTGTAAAATATGACAAAAGTGTTTTAATTTTCTTGTTAATTACTCGTCTATTTATCTATTTATTGACAATTTGTTGATGGCATCTAATAGATAATTTTATTGTCTATCGTTTGGTTTATACATGTATCTATTTATCTTATTCCTAAGATGAGAAATTTAACTTTATATATTATATTTTTGACTAAAAATTGTGAGATATGACAAAAGTGTCTTAATTATTTCATTTATTACTCATCTATTTATCTATCTATCGACAATTTGTTGATGGCATCTAATAGATAATTTTATTGTCTATCTTTTCGTATATACATGTATCAATTTATCTATTTCCTAAGATGAGAAATTTCACTTTATATATAATATTTTTAACTAAAAATGGTTAAATATGACAAAAATGTCTTAATTTATTCATTTAGTACTCGTCTATTTATCTATCTATTGAAAGTTTGTTGATGGCATTTAATAGATAATTCTATTGTCTATCTTTTGGTATATACATGTATCTATTTATCTATTTCCTAAGATGAGAAATTCCACTTTATATAATATATTTTTGACTAAAAATAGTAAAATATGACCAAAGTGTCCCACTTTTTTCGTTAATTACTCGTCTATTTATCTATCTATCGACAATTTGTTGATGGCATCTAATAGATAATTTTATTATCTATTTTTTGGTATATACATGAATCTATTTATCTATTTCCTAAGATGAGAAATTTCACTTTATATAAAATATTTTTAACTAAAAATAGTAAAATATGACAAAAATGTTTTAATTTTCTTGTTAATTACTCGTCTATTTATCTATTTATTGACAATTTATTGATGGCATCTAATAGATAATTTTATCTTCTATCGTTTGGTTTATACATGTATCTATTAATCTTATTCCTAAGATGAGAAATTTAACTTTATATATTATATTTTTGACTAAAAATAGTAAAATATGACAAAAATGTCTTAATTTTCTTGTTTATTACGCGTCTATTTATCTATTTATCGACAATTTGTTGATGGTGTCTAATAGATAATTTTATTGTCTATCGTTTGGTTTATACATGTATCTATTTATCTTATTCCTAAGATGAGAAAAGTCACTTTATATATTATATTTTTGACTAAAAATTGTAAAATATGACAAAAGTGTCTTAATTATTTCATTTATTACTCATCTAAATATCTATCTATCGACAATTTGTTGATGGCATCTAATAGATAATTTTATTGACTATCTTTTCGTATATACATGTATCAATTTATCTATTTAATAAGATGAGAAATGTCACTTTATATAATATATTTTTGACAAAATTGTAAAATATGACCAAAGTGTCTTTATTTATTCATTTATTACTCGTCTATTTATCTATCTATGGAAAATTTGTTGATGGAACCTAATAGATAATTTTATTGTCTATCTTTTCGTATATACATGTATCAATTTATCTATTTCCTAAGATGAGAAATTTTACTTTATATAATATATTTTTGATTAAAAATTGTAAAATATGACCAAAGTGTCCCATTTTTTCGTTAATTACTCGTCTATTTATCTATCTATCGACAATTTGTTGAGGGCATCTAGTAGAGAATTTTATTGTCTATCTATTCGTATATACATGTATCAATTTATCTATTTCCTAAGATGAGAAATTTCACTTTATATAATATATTTTTGACTAAAAATAGTAAAATATGACCAAAGTGTCCCACTTTTTTCGTTAATTACTCGTCTATTTATCTATTTATCGACAATTTGTTGATGGCATCTGATAGATAATTTTATTTTCTATCTTATGGTATATACATGTATCAATTTACCTATTTCCTAAGATGAGAAATTTCACTTTATATAATATATTTTTGACTAAAAATTGTAAAATATGACAAAAGTGTCTTAATTTTCTTGTTAATTACTCGTCTATTTATCTATCTATCGACAATTTGTTGATGGAATCTAATAGATAATTTTATTGTCTATATTTTGGTATAGACATGTATCTATTTATCTATTTCCTAAGATGAGAAATTTCACTTTATATAATATATTTTTAACTAAAAATAGTAAAATATGACAAAAATGTCTTAATTTTCTTGTTAATTACTCGTCTATTTATCTATTTATCGACAATTTGTTGATGGCATCTAATAGATAATTTTATTGTCTATTGTTTGGTTTATACATGTATCTATTTATCTTATTCCTAAGATAAAAAAATTCACTTTATATATTATATTTTTGACTAAAAATTGTAAAATATGACAAAAGTGTCTTAATTATTTCATTTATTACTCATCTATTTATCTATCTATCGACAATTTGTTGATGGCATCTAATAGATAATTTTATTGTCAATCTTTTCGTATATACATGTATCAATTTATCTATTTCATAAGAGGAGAAATGTCACTTTATATAATATATTTTTGACAAAATTGTAAAATATGACCAAAGTGTCTCTATTTATTCATTTATTACTCGTCTATTTATCTATCTATGGAAAATTTGTTGATGGCACCTAATAGATAATTTTATTGTCTATCTTTTCGTATATACATGTATCAATTTATCTATTTCTTAAGATGAAAAATTTCACTTTATATAATATATTCTTGACTAAAAATTGTAAAATATGACCAAAGTGTCCCACTTTTTTCGATAATTACTCGTCTATTTATCTATCTATCGACAATTTGTTGATGGCATCTAATAGATAGTTTTATTATCTATCTTTTGGTATATACATGTATATATTTATCTATTTCCTAAGACGAGAAATTTCACTTTATGTAATATATTTTTAACTAAAAATAGTAAAATATGACCAAAGTGTCCCATTTTTTTCGTTAAATACTCGTCTATTTATCTATTTATCGACAATTTGTTGATGGCATCTAATAGATAATTTTATTGTCTATCGTTTGGTTTATACAAGTATCTATTTATCTTATTCCTAAGATGAGAAATTTCACTTTATATATTATATTTTTGACTAAAAATTGTAAAATATGACAAAAGTGTCTTAATTATTTCATTTATTACTCATCTATTTATCTATCTATCGACAATTTGTTGATGGCATCTAATAGATAATTTTATTGTCTATCTTTTGGTATATACATGTATCTAATTATCTATTTCCTAAGATGAGAAATTTCACTTTATATAATATATTTTTGACTAAAAATACTAAAATATGACAAAAGTGTCTTAATTTTCTTGTTAATTACTCGTCTATTTATCTATTTATCGACAATTTGTTGATGGCATCTAATAGATAATTTTATTGTCTATCTTTCCGTATATACATGTATCAATTTATCTATTTCCTAAGATAAGAAATTTCACTTTATATAATATATTTTTAACTAAAAATAGTAAAATATGACAAAAATGTCTTAATTTTCTTGTTAATTACTCGTCTATATATCTATTTATCGACAATTTGTTGATGGCATCTAATAGATAATTATATTGTCTATCGTTTGGTTTATACATGTATCTATTTATCTTATTACTAAGATGAGAAATTTCACTTTATATATTATATTTTTGACTAAAAATTGTAAAATATGACAAAAGTGTCTTAATTATTTCATTTTTTACTCATCTATTTATCTATCTATCGACAATTTGTTGATGGCATCTAATAGATAATTTTATTGTCTATCTTTTCGTATATACATGTATCAATTTATCTATTTCATAAGATGAGAAATGTCACTTTATATAATATATTTTTGACAAAATTGTAAAATATGACCAAAGTGTCCCACTTTTTTCTTTAATTACTCGTCTATTTATCTATCTATCGGCAATTTGTTGATGGCATCTAATAGATAATTTTATTGTCTATCTTTTGGTATATACATGTATCTATTTATCTATTTACTAAGATGAGAAATTTCACTTTATATAATATATTTTTGACTAAAAATAGTAAAATATGACCAAAGTGTCCCATTTTTTTCGTTAAATACTCGTCTATTTATCTATCTATCGACAATTTGTTGATGGCATCTAATAGATAATTTTAATGTCTATCTTTTGGTATATACATGTATCTATTTATCTATTTCCTAAGATGAGAAATTTCACTTTATATAATATATTTTTAACTAAAAATAGTAAAATATGACAAAAATGTCTTAATTTTCTTGTTAATTACTCGTCTATTTATCTATTTATCGACAATTTGTTGATGGCATCTAATAGATAATTTTATTGTCTATCGTTTTGTTTATACATGTATCTATTTATCTTATTCCTAAGATGAGAAATTTCACTTTATATATTATATTTTTGACTAAAAATTGTAAAATATGACAAAAGTGTCTTAATTATTTCATTTATTACTCATCTATTTATCTATCTATTGACAATTTATTGATGGCATCTAATAGATAATTTTATTGTCTATCTTTTGGTATTTACATGTATCTATTTATCTATTTACTAAGATGAGAAATTTCACTTTATATAATATATTTTTGACTAAAAATAGTAAAATATGACCAAAGTGTCCCATTTTTTTCGTTAAATACTCGTCTATTTATCTATCTATCGACAATTTGTTGATGGCATCTAATAGATAATTTTAATGTCTATCTTTTGGTATGTACATGTATCTATTTATCTATTTCCTAAGATGAGAAATTTCACTTTATATAATATATTTTTAACTAAAAATAGTAAAATATGACAAAAATGTCTTAATTTTCTTGTTAATTACTCGTCTATTTATCTATTTATCGACAATTTGTTGATGGCATCTAATAGATAATTTTATTGTCTATCGTTTTGTTTATACATGTATCTATTTATCTTATTCCTAAGATGAGAAATTTCACTTTATATATTATATTTTTGACTAAAAATTGTAAAATATGACAAAAGTGTCTTAATTATTTCATTTATTACTCATCTATTTATCTATCTATCGACAATTTGTTGATGGCATCTAATAGATAATTTTATTGTTTATCTCTTGGTATATACATGTATCTATTTATCTATTTCCTAAGATGAGAAATTTCACTTTATATAATATATTTTTGACTAAAAATACTAAAATATGACAAAAGTGTCTTAATTTTCTTGTTAATTACTCGTATATTTATCTATTTATCGACAATTTGTTGATGGCATCTAATAGATAATTTTATTGTCTATCTTTCCGTATATACATGTATCAATTTATCTATTTCCTAAGATAAGAAATTTCACTTTATATAATATATTTTTAACTAAAAATAGTAAAATATGACAAAAATGTCTTAATTTTCTTGTTAATTACTCGTCTATATATCTATTTATTGACAATTTGTTGATGGCATCTAATATATAATTTTATTGTCTATCGTTTGGTTTATACATGTATCTATTTATCTTATTCCTAAGATGAGAAATTTCACTTTATATATTATATTTTTGACTAAAAATTGTAAAATATGACAAAAGTGTCTTAATTATTTCATTTTTTACTCATCTATTTATCTATCTATTGACAATTTGTTGATGGCATCTAATAGATAATTTTATTGTCTATCTTTTCGTATATACATGTATCAATTTATCTATTTCATAAGATGAAAAATGTCACTTTATATAATATATTTTTGACAAAATTGTAAAATATGACCAAAGTGTCCCACTTTTTTCTTTAATTACTCGTCTATTTATCTATCTATCGGCAATTTGTTGATGGCATCTAATAGATAATTTTATTGTCTATCTTTTGGTATATACATGTATCTATTTATCTTTTTACTAAGATGAGAAATTTCACTTTATATAATATATTTTTGACTAAAAATAGTAAAATATGACCAAAGTGTCCCATTTTTTTCGTTAAATACTCGTCTATTTATCTATCTATCGACAATTTGTTGATGGCATCTAATAGATAATTTTAATGTCTATCTTTTGGTATATACATGTATCTATTTATCTATTTCCTAAGATGAGAAATTTCACTTTATATAATATATTTTTAACTAAAAATAGTAAAATATGACAAAAATGTTTTAATTTTCTTGTTAATTACTCGTCTATTTATCTATTTATCGACAATTTGTTGATGGCATCTAATAGATAATTTTATTGTCTATCGTTTTGTTTATACATGTATCTATTTATCTTATTCCTAAGATGAGAAATTTCACTTTATATATTATATTTTTGACTAAAAATTGTAAAATATGACAAAAGTGTCTTAATTATTTCATTTATTACTCATCTATTTATCTATCTATTGACAATTTGTTGATGGCATCTAATAGATAATTTTATTGTCTATATTTTGGTATATACATGTATCTATTTATCTATTTCCTAAGATGAGAAATTGCACTTTATATAATATATTTTTAACAAAAAATCGTAAAATATGACAAAAATGTCTTAATTTTCTTGTTAATTACTCGTCTATTTATCTATTTATCGACAATTTGTTGATGGCATCTAATAGATAATTTTATTGTCTATCGTTTGGTTTATACATGTATCTATTTATCTTATTCCTAAGATGAGAAATTTTACTTTATATATTATATTTTTGACTAAATATTGTAAAATATGACAAAAGTGTCTTAATTATTTCACTTATTACTCATCTATTTATCTATCTATTGACAATTTGTTGATGGCATCTAATAGAAAATTTTATTGTCTATCTTTTGGTATATACATGTATCTGTTTATCTATTTCCTAAGATGAGAAATTGCACTTTATATAATATATTTTTAACTAAAAATAGTAAAATATGACAAAAATGTCTTAATTTTCTTGTTAATTACTCGTCTATTTATCTATCTATCGACAATTTGTTGAGGGCATCTAGTAGAGAATTTTATTGTCTATCTATTCGTATATACATGTATCAATTTATCTATTTCCTAAGATGAGAAATTTCACTTTATATAATATATTTTTGACTAAAAATAGTAAAATATGACCAAAGTGTCCCACTTTTTTCGTTAATTACTCGTCTATTTATCTATCTATCGACAATTTGTTGATGGCATCTAATAGATAATTTTATTATCTATCTTTTGGTATATACATGTATCTATTTATCTATTTCCTAAGATGAGAAATTTCACTTTATATAATATATTTTTAACTAAAAATTGTAAAATATGACAAAAGTGTTTTAATTTTCTTGTTAATTACTCGTCTATTTATCTATTTATTGACAATTTGTTGATGGCATCTAATAGATAATTTTATTGTCTATCGTTTGGTTTATACATGTATCTATTTATCTTATTCCTAAGATGAGAAATTTAACTTTATATATTATATTTTTGACTAAAAATTGTGAGATATGACAAAAGTGTCTTAATTATTTCATTTATTACTCATCTATTTATCTATCTATCGACAATTTGTTGATGGCATCTAATAGATAATTTTATTGTCTATCTTTTCGTATATACATGTATCAATTTATCTATTTCCTAAGATGAGTAATTTCACTTTATATATAATATTTTTAACTAAAAATGGTTAAATATGACAAAAATGTCTTAATTTATTCATTTAGTACTCGTCTATTTATCTATCTATTGAAAGTTTGTTGATGGCATCTAATAGATAATTCTATTGTCTATCTTTTGGTATATACATGTATATATTTATCTCTTTCCTGAGATGAAAAATTCCACTTTATATAATATAGTTTTGACTAAAAATAGTAAAATATGACCAAAGTGTCCCACTTTTTTCGTTAATTACTCGTCTATTTATCTATCTATCGACAATTTGTTGATGGCATCTAATAGATAATTTTATTATCTATCTTTTGGTATATACATGAATCTATTTATCTATTTCCTAAGATGAGAAATTTCACTTTATATAATATATTTTTAACTAAAAATAGTAAAATATGACAAAAATGTTTTTATTTTCTTGTTAATTACTCGTCTATTTATCTATTTATTGACAATTTGTTGATGGCATCTAATAGATAATTTTATCGTCTATCGTTTGGTTTATACATGTATCTATTTATCTTATTCCTAAGATGAGAAATTTAACTTTATATATTATATTTTTGACTAAAAATAGTAAAATATGACAAAAATGTCTTAATTTTCTTGTTTATTACTCGTCTATTTATCTATTTATCGACAATTTGTTGATGGCGTCTAATAGATAATTTTATTGTCTATCGTTTGGTTTATACATGTATCTATTTATCTTATTCCTAAGATGAGAAAAGTCACTTTATATATTATATTTTTGACTAAAAATTGTAAAATATGACAAAAGTGTCTTAATTATTTCATTTATTACTCATCTAAATATCTATCTATCGACAATTTGTTGATGGCATCTAATAGATAATTTTATTGTCTATCTTTTCGTATATACATGTATCAATTTATCTATTTAATAAGATGAGAAATTTCACTTTATATAATATATTTTTGACTAAAAATTGTAAAATATGACCAAAGTGTCCCATTTTTTCGTTAATTACTCGTCTATTTATCTATCTATCGACAATTTGTTGAGGGGATCTAGTAGAGAATTTTATTGTCTATCTATTCGTATATACATGTATCAATTTATCTATTTCCTAGGATGAGAAATTTCACTTTATATAATATATTTTTGACTAAAAATAGTAAAATATGACCAAAGTGTCCCAATTTTTTCGTTAATTACTCGTCTATTTATCTATCTATCGACAATTTGTTGATGGCATCTGATAGATAATTTTATTTTCTATCTTTTTGTATATACATGTATCAATTTATCTATTTCCTAAGATGAGAAATTTCACTTTATATAATATATTTTTGACTAAAAATTGTAAAATATGACAAAAGTGTCTTAATTTTCTTGTTAATTACTCGTCTATTTATCTATCTATCGACAATTTGTTGATGGAATCTAATAGATAATTTTATTGTCTATATTTTGGTATATACATGTATCTATTTATCTATTTCCTAAGATGAGAAATTTCACTTTATATAATATATTTTTAACTAAAAATAGTAAAATATGACAAAAATCTCTTAATTTTCTTGTTAATTACTCGTCTATTTATCTATTTATCGACAATTTGTTGATGGCATCTAATAGATAATTTTATTGTCTATCGTTTGGTTTATACATGTATCTATTTATCTTATTCCTAAGATAAAAAATTTCACTTTATATATTATATTTTTGACTAAAAATTGTAAAATATGACAAAAGTGTCTTAATTATTTCATTTATTACTCATCTATTTATCTATCTATCGACAATTTGTTGATGGCATCTAATAGATAATTTTATTGTCAATCTTTTCATATATACATGTATCAATTTATCTATTTCATAAGAGGAGAAATGTCACTTTATATAATATATTTTTGACAAAATTGTAAAATATGACCAAAGTGTCTCTATTTATTCATTTATTACTCGTCTATTTATCTATCTATGGAAAATTTGTTGATGGCACCTAATAGATAATTTTATTGTCTATCTTTTCGTATATACATGTATCAATTTATCTATTTCTTAAGATGAAAAATTTCACTTTATATAATATATTCTTGACTAAAAATTGTAAAATATGACCAAAGTGTCCCACTTTTTTCGATAATTACTCGTCTATTTATCTATCTATCGACAATTTATTGATGGCATCTAATAGATAGTTTTATTATCTATCTTTTGGTATATACATGTATATATTTATCTATTTCCTAAGATGAGAAATTTCACTTTATGTAATATATTTTTAACTAAAAATAGTAAAATATGACCAAAGTGTCCCATTTTTTTCGTTAAATACTCGTCTATTTATCTATTTATCGACAATTCGTTGATGGCATCTAATAGATAATTTTATTGTCTATCGTTTGGTTTATACATGTATCTATTTATCTTATTCCTAAGATGAGAAATTTCACTTTATATATTATATTTTTGACTAAAAATTGTAAAATATGACAAAAGTGTCTTAATTATTTCATTTATTACTCATCTATTTATCTATCTATCGACAATTTGTTGATGGCATCTAATAGATAATTTTATTGTCTATCTTTTGGTATATACATGTATCTATTTATCTATTTCCTAAGATGAGAAATTTACTTTATATAATATATTTTTGACTAAAAATACTAAAATATATCCAAAGTGTCCCACTTTTTTCGTTAATTACTCATCTATTTATCTATCTATCGACAATTTGTTGATGGCATTTAATAGATAGTTTTACTATCTATCTTTTGGTATGTACATGTATATATTTATCTATTTCATAAGATGAGAAATTTCACTTTATATAATATATTTTTAACTAAAAATAGTAAAATATGACAAAAGTGTCTTAATTTTCTTGTTAATTACTCGTCTATTTATCTATTTATCAACAATTTGTTGATGGCATCTAATAAATAATTTTATTGTCTATCTTTCCGTATATACATGTATCAATTTATCTATTTCCTAAGATAAGAAATTTCACTTTATATGATATATTTTTAACTAAAAATAGTAAAATATGACAAAAATGTCTTAATTTTCTTGTTAATTACTCGTCTATTTATCTATTTATCGACAATTTGTTGATGGCATCTAATAAATAATTTTATTGTCTATCGTTTGGTTTATACATGTATCTATTTATCTTATTCCTAAGATGAGAAATTTAACTTTATATATTATATTTTTGACTAAAAATTGTAAAATATGACAAAAGTGTCTTAATTATTTCATTTATTACTCATCTATTTATCTATCTATCGACAATTTGTTGATGGCATCTAATAGTTAATTTTATTGTCTATCTTTTGGTATATACATGTATCTATTTATCTATTTCCTAAGATGAGAAATTTCACTTTATATAATATATTTTTGACTAAAAATACTAAAATATGACCAAAGTGTCCCACTTTTTTCGTTAATTACTCGTCTATTTATCTATTTATCGACAATTTGTTGATGGCATCTAATAGATAATTTTATTGTCTATCTTTCCGTATATACATGTATCAATTTATCTATTTCCTAAGATAAGAAATTTCACTTTATATAATATATTTTTAACTAAAAATAGTAAAATATGACAAAAATGTCTTAATTTTCTTGTTAATTACTCGTCTATTTATCTATTTATCGACAATTTGTTGATGGCATCTAATAGATAATTTTATTGTCTATCGTTTGGTCTATACATGTATCTATTTATCTTATTCCTAAGATGAGAAATTTCACTTTATATATTATATTTTTGACTAAAAATTGTAAAATATGACAAAAGTGTCTTAATTATTTCATTTATTACTCATCTAAATATCTATCTATCGACAATTTGTTGATGGCATCTAATAGATAATTTTATTGTCTATCTTTTCGTATATACATGTATCAATTTATCTATTTAATAAGATGAAAAATTTCACTTTATATAATATATTTTTGACTAAAAATTGTAAAATATGACCAAAGTGTCCCATTTTTTCGTTAATTACTCGTCTATTTATCTATCTATCGACAATTTGTTGAGGGCATCTAGTAGAGAATTTTATTGTCTATCTATTCGTATATACATGTATCAATTTATCTATTTCCTAAGATGAGAAATTTCACTTTATGTAATATATTTTTGACTAAAAATTGTAAAATATGACAAAAGTGTCTTAATTTTCTTGTTAATTACTCGTCTATTTATCTATCTATCGACAATTTGTTGATGGAATCTAATAGATAATTTTATTGTCTATATTTTGGTATATACATGTATCTATTTATCTATTTCCTAAGATGAGAAATTTCACTTTATATAATATATTTTTAACTAAAAATAGTAAAATATGACAAAAATGTCTTAATTTTCTTGTTAATTACTCGTCTATTTATCTATTTATCGACAATTTGTTGATGGCATCTAATAGATAATTTTATTGTCTATCGTTTGGTTTATACATGTATCTATTTATCTTATTTCTAAGATGAGAAATTTCACTTTATATATTATATTTTTGACTAAAAATTGTAAAATATGACAAAAGTGTCTTAATTATTTCATTTATTACTCATCTATTTATCTATCTATCGACAATTTGTTGATGGCATCTAATAGATAATTTTATTGTCTATCTTTTGGTATATACATGTATCAATTTATCTATTTCATAAGATGAGAAATGTCACTTTATATAATATATTTTTGACAAAATTGTAAAATATGACCAAAGTGTCCCACTTTTTTCTTTAATTACTCGTCTATTTATCTATCTATCGGCAATTTGTTGATGGCATCTAATAGATAATTTTATTGTCTATCTTTTGGTATATACATATATCTATTTATCTATTTACTAAGATGAGAAATTTCACTTTATATAATATATTTTTGACTAAAAATAGTAAAATATGACCAAAGTGTCCCATTTTTTTCGTTAAATACTCGTCTATTTATCTATCTATCGACAATTTGTTGATGGCATCTAATAGATAATTTTAATGTCTATCTTTTGGTATATACATGTATCTATTTATCTTATTCCTAAGATGAGAAATTTCACTTTATATATTATATTTTTGACTAAAAATTGTAAAATATGACAAAAGTGTCTTAATTATTTCATTTATTACTCATCTATTTATCTATCTATCGACAATTTGTTGATGGCATCTAATAGATAATTTTATTGTCTATCTTTTGGTATATACATGTATCTATTTATCTATTTCCTAAGATGAGAAATTTACTTTATATAATATATTTTTGACTAAAAATACTAAAATATATCCAAAGTGTCCCACTTTTTTCGTTAATTACTCATCTATTTATCTATCTATCGACAATTTGTTGATGGCATTTAATAGATAGTTTTACTATCTATCTTTTGGTATGTACATGTATATATTTATCTATTTCATAAGATGAGAAATTTCACTTTATATAATATATTTTTAACTAAAAATAGTAAAATATGACAAAAGTGTCTTAATTTTCTTGTTAATTACTCGTCTATTTATCTATTTATCAACAATTTGTTGATGGCATCTAATAAATAATTTTATTGTCTATCTTTCCGTATATACATGTATCAATTTATCTATTTCCTAAGATAAGAAATTTCACTTTATATGATATATTTTTAACTAAAAATAGTAAAATATGACAAAAATGTCTTAATTTTCTTGTTAATTACTCGTCTATTTATCTATTTATCGACAATTTGTTGATGGCATCTAATAAATAATTTTATTGTCTATCGTTTGGTTTATACATGTATCTATTTATCTTATTCCTAAGATGAGAAATTTAACTTTATATATTATATTTTTGACTAAAAATTGTAAAATATGACAAAAGTGTCTTAATTATTTCATTTATTACTCATCTATTTATCTATCTATCGACAATTTGTTGATGGCATCTAATAGTTAATTTTATTGTCTATCTTTTGGTATATACATGTATCTATTTATCTATTTCCTAAGATGAGAAATTTCACTTTATATAATATATTTTTGACTAAAAATACTAAAATATGACCAAAGTGTCCCACTTTTTTCGTTAATTACTCGTCTATTTATCTATTTATCGACAATTTGTTGATGGCATCTAATAGATAATTTTATTGTCTATCTTTCCGTATATACATGTATCAATTTATCTATTTCCTAAGATAAGAAATTTCACTTTATATAATATATTTTTAACTAAAAATAGTAAAATATGACAAAAATGTCTTAATTTTCTTGTTAATTACTCGTCTATTTATCTATTTATCGACAATTTGTTGATGGCATCTAATAGATAATTTTATTGTCTATCGTTTGGTTTATACATGTATCTATTTATCTTATTCCTAAGATGAGAAATTTCACTTTATATATTATATTTTTGACTAAAAATTGTAAAATATGACAAAAGTGTCTTAATTATTTCATTTATTACTCATCTAAATATCTATCTATCGACAATTTGTTGATGGCATCTAATAGATAATTTTATTGTCTATCTTTTCGTATATACATGTATCAATTTATCTATTTAATAAGATGAAAAATTTCACTTTATATAATATATTTTTGACTAAAAATTGTAAAATATGACCAAAGTGTCCCATTTTTTCGTTAATTACTCGTCTATTTATCTATCTATCGACAATTTGTTGAGGGCATCTAGTAGAGAATTTTATTGTCTATCTATTCGTATATACATGTATCAATTTATCTATTTCCTAAGATGAGAAATTTCACTTTATGTAATATATTTTTGACTAAAAATTGTAAAATATGACAAAAGTGTCTTAATTTTCTTGTTAATTACTCGTCTATTTATCTATCTATCGACAATTTGTTGATGGAATCTAATAGATAATTTTATTGTCTATATTTTGGTATATACATGTATCTATTTATCTATTTCCTAAGATGAGAAATTTCACTTTATATAATATATTTTTAACTAAAAATAGTAAAATATGACAAAAATGTCTTAATTTTCTTGTTAATTACTCGTCTATTTATCTATTTATCGACAATTTGTTGATGGCATCTAATAGATAATTTTATTGTCTATCGTTTGGTTTATACATGTATCTATTTATCTTATTTCTAAGATGAGAAATTTCACTTTATATATTATATTTTTGACTAAAAATTGTAAAATATGACAAAAGTGTCTTAATTATTTCATTTATTACTCATCTATTTATCTATCTATCGACAATTTGTTGATGGCATCTAATAGATAATTTTATTGTCTATCTTTTCGTATATACATGTATCAATTTATCTATTTCATAAGATGAGAAATGTCACTTTATATAATATATTTTTGACAAAATTGTAAAATATGACCAAAGTGTCCCACTTTTTTCTTTAATTACTCGTCTATTTATCTATCTATCGGCAATTTGTTGATGGCATCTAATAGATAATTTTATTGTCTATCTTTTGGTATATACATATATCTATTTATCTATTTACTAAGATGAGAAATTTCACTTTATATAATATATTTTTGACTAAAAATAGTAAAATATGACCAAAGTGTCCCATTTTTTTCGTTAAATACTCGTCTATTTATCTATCTATCGACAATTTGTTGATGGCATCTAATAGATAATTTTAATGTCTATCTTTTGGTATATACATGTATCTATTTATCTATTTCCTAAGATGAGAAATGTCACTTTATATAATATATTTTTAACTAAAAATAGTAAAATATGACAAAAATGTCTTAATTTTCTTGTTAATTACTCGTCTATTTATCTATTTATCGACAATTTGTTGATGGCATCTAATAGATAATTTTATTTTCTATCGTTTTGTTTATACATGTATCTATTTATCTTATTCCTAAGATGAGAAATTTCACTTTATATATTATATTTTTGACTAAAAATTGTAAAATATGACAAAAGTGTCTTAATTATTTCATTTATTACTCATCTATTTATCTATCTATTGACAATTTGTTGATGGCATCTAATAGATAATTTTATTGTCTATCTTTTGGTATATACATGTATCTATTTATCTATTTCCTAAGATGAGAAATTGTACTTTATATAATATATTTTTAACTAAAAATAGTAAAATATGACAAAAATTTCTTAATTTTCTTGTTAATTACTAGTCTATTTATCTATTTATCGACAATTTGTTGATGGCATCTAATAGATAATTTTATTGTCTATCGTTTGGTTTATACATGTATCTATTTATCTTATTCCTAAGATGAGAAATTTCACTTTGTATATTACATTTTTGACTAAAAATTGTAAAATATGACAAAAGTTTCTTAATTATTTCATTTATTACTCATCTATTTATCTATCTATCGACAATTTGTTGATGGCATCTAATAGATAATTTTATTGTCTATCTTTTCGTATATACATGTATCAATTTATCTATTTCCTAAGATGAGAAATGTCACTTTATATAATATATTTTTGACTAAAAATAGTAAAATATGACCAAAGTGTCCCACTTTTTTCGTTAATTACTCGTCTATTTATCTATCTATCGACAATTTGTTGATGGCATCTAATAGATAATTTTATTATCTATCTTTTGGTATATACATGAATCTATTTATCTATTTCCTAAGATGAGAAATTTCACTTTATATAATATATTTTTAACTAAAAATAGTAAAATATGACAAAAATGTTTTAATTTTCTTGTTAATTACTCGTCTATTTATCTATTTATTGACAATTTGTTGATGGCATCTAATAGATAATTTTATCGTCTATCGTTTGGTTTATACATGTATCTATTTATCTTATTCCTAAGATGAGAAATTTAACTTTATATATTATATTTTTGACTAAAAATAGTAAAATATGACAAAAATGTCTTAATTTTCTTGTTAATTACTCGTCTATTTATCTATTTACCGACAATTTGTTGATGGCATCTAATAGATAATTTTATTGTCTATCGTTTGGTTTATACATGAATCTATTTATCTTATTCCTAAGATGAGAAATTTCACTTTATATATTATATTTTTGACTAAAAATTGTAAGATATGACAAAAGTGTCTTAATTATTTCATTTATTACTCATCTATTTATCAATCTATCGACAATTTGTTGATGGCATCTAATAGATAATTTTATTGTCTATCTTTTCGTATATACATGTATCAATTAATCTATTTCATAAGATGAGAAATGTCACTTTATATAATATATTTTTGACAAAATTGTAAAATATGACCAAAGTGTCTTTATTTATTCATTTATTACTCGTCTATTTATCTATCTATGGAAAATTTGTTGATGGCACCTAATAGATAATTTTATTGTCTATCTTTTCGTATATACATGTATCAATTTATCTATTTCCTAAGATGAGAAATTTCACTTTATATAATATATTTTTGACTAAAAATTGTAAAATATGACCAAAGTGTCCCACTTTTTTCGTTAATTACTCGTCTATTTATCTATCTATCGACAATTTGTTGAGGGTATCTAATAGATAATTTTATTGTATATCTTTTGGTATATACATGTATCAATTTATCTATTTCCTAATATGAGAAATTTCACTTTATATAATATATTTTTGACTAAAAATAGTAAAATATGACCAAAGTGTCCCACTTTTTTCGTTAATTACTCGTCTATTTATCAATCTATCGACAATTTGTTGATGGCATCTAATAGATAATTTTATTGTCTATCTTTTGGTATATACATGTATCTATTTATCTATTTCCTAAGATGAGAAATTTCACTTTATATAATATATTTTTAACTAAAAATGGTTAAATATGACAAAAATGTCTTAATTTATTCATTTAGTACTCGTCTATTTATCTATCTATTGAAAGTTTGTTGATGGCATCTAATAGATAATTTTATTGTCTATCTTTTCGTATATACATGTATCAATTAATCTATTTCATAAGATGAGAAATGTCACTTTATATAATATATTTTTGACAAAATTGTAAAATATGACCAAAGTGTCTTTATTTATTCATTTATTACTCGTCTATTTATCTATCTATGGAAAATTTGTTGATGGCACCTAATAGATAATTTTATTGTCTATCTTTTCGTATATACATGTATCAATTTATCTATTTCCTAAGATGAGAAATTTCACTTTATATAATATATTTTTGACTAAAAATTGTAAAATATGACAGAAATGTCTTAATTTTCTTGTTAATTACTCGTCTATTTATCTATTTATCGACAATTTGTTGATGGCATCTAATAAATAATTTTATTGTCTATCGTTTGGTTTATACATGTATCTATTTATCTTATTCCTAAGATGAGAAATTTAACTTTATATATTATATTTTTGACTAAAAATTGTAAAATATGACAAAAGTGTCTTAATTATTTCATTTATTACTCATCTATTTATCTATCTATCGACAATTTGTTGATGGCATCTAATAGTTAATTTTATTGTCTATCTTTTGGTATATACATGTATCTATTTATCTATTTCCTAAGATGAGAAATTTCACTTTATATAATATATTTTTGACTAAAAATACTAAAATATGACCAAAGTGTCCCACTTTTTTCGTTAATTACTCGTCTATTTATCTATTTATCGACAATTTGTTGATGGTATCTAATAGATAATTTTATTGTCTATCTTTCCGTATATACATGTATCAATTTATCTATTTCCTAAGATAAGAAATTTCACTTTATATAATATATTTTTAACTAAAAATAGTAAAATATGACAAAAATGTCTTAATTTTCTTGTTAATTACTCGTCTATTTATCTATTTATCGACAATTTGTTGATGGCATCTAATAGATAATTTTATTGTCTATCGTTTGGTTTATACATGTATCTATTTATCTTATTCCTAAGATGAGAAATTTCACTTTATATATTATATTTTTGACTAAAAATTGTAAAATATGACAAAAGTGTCTTAATTATTTCATTTATTACTCATCTAAATATCTATCTATCGACAATTTGTTGATGGCATCTAATAGATAATTTTATTGTCTATCTTTTCGTATATACATGTATCAATTTATCTATTTAATAAGATGAAAAATTTCACTTTATATAATATATTTTTGACTAAAAATTGTAAAATATGACCAAAGTGTCCCATTTTTTCGTTAATTACTCGTCTATTTATCTATCTATCGACAATTTGTTGAGGGCATCTAGTAGAGAATTTTATTGTCTATCTATTCGTATATACATGTATCAATTTATCTATTTCCTAAGATGAGAAATTTCACTTTATGTAATATATTTTTGACTAAAAATTGTAAAATATGACAAAAGTGTCTTAATTTTCTTGTTAATTACTCGTCTATTTATCTATCTATCGACAATTTGTTGATGGAATCTAATAGATAATTTTATTGTCTATATTTTGGTATATACATGTATCTATTTATCTATTTCCTAAGATGAGAAATTTCACTTTATATAATATATTTTTAACTAAAAATAGTAAAATATGACAAAAATGTCTTAATTTTCTTGTTAATTACTCGTCTATTTATCTATTTACCGACAATTTGTTGATGGCATCTAATAGATAATTTTATTGTCTATCGTTTGGTTTATACATGAATCTATTTATCTTATTCCTAAGATGAGAAATTTCACTTTATATATTATATTTTTGACTAAAAATTGTAAGATATGACAAAAGTGTCTTAATTATTTCATTTATTACTCATCTATTTATCAATCTATCGACAATTTGTTGATGGCATCTAATAGATAATTTTATTGTCTATCTTTTCGTATATACATGTATCAATTAATCTATTTCATAAGATGAGAAATGTCACTTTATATAATATATTTTTGACAAAATTGTAAAATATGACCAAAGTGTCTTTATTTATTCATTTATTACTCGTCTATTTATCTATCTATGGAAAATTTGTTGATGGCACCTAATAGATAATTTTATTGTCTATCTTTTCGTATATACATGTATCAATTTATCTATTTCCTAAGATGAGAAATTTCACTTTATATAATATATTTTTGACTAAAAATTGTAAAATATGACCAAAGTGTCCCACTTTTTTCGTTAATTACTCGTCTATTTATCTATCTATCGACAATTTGTTGAGGGTATCTAATAGATAATTTTATTGTATATCTTTTGGTATATACATGTATCAATTTATCTATTTCCTAATATGAGAAATTTCACTTTATATAATATATTTTTGACTAAAAATAGTAAAATATGACCAAAGTGTCCCACTTTTTTCGTTAATTACTCGTCTATTTATCAATCTATCGACAATTTGTTGATGGCATCTAATAGATAATTTTATTGTCTATCTTTTGGTATATACATGTATCTATTTATCTATTTCCTAAGATGAGAAATTTCACTTTATATAATATATTTTTAACTAAAAATGGTTAAATATGACAAAAATGTCTTAATTTATTCATTTAGTACTCGTCTATTTATCTATCTATTGAAAGTTTGTTGATGGCATCTAATAGATAATTTTATTGTCTATCTTTTCGTATATACATGTATCAATTAATCTATTTCATAAGATGAGAAATGTCACTTTATATAATATATTTTTGACAAAATTGTAAAATATGACCAAAGTGTCTTTATTTATTCATTTATTACTCGTCTATTTATCTATCTATGGAAAATTTGTTGATGGCACCTAATAGATAATTTTATTGTCTATCTTTTCGTATATACATGTATCAATTTATCTATTTCCTAAGATGAGAAATTTCACTTTATATAATATATTTTTGACTAAAAATTGTAAAATATGACAGAAATGTCTTAATTTTCTTGTTAATTACTCGTCTATTTATCTATTTATCGACAATTTGTTGATGGCATCTAATAAATAATTTTATTGTCTATCGTTTGGTTTATACATGTATCTATTTATCTTATTCCTAAGATGAGAAATTTAACTTTATATATTATATTTTTGACTAAAAATTGTAAAATATGACAAAAGTGTCTTAATTATTTCATTTATTACTCATCTATTTATCTATCTATCGACAATTTGTTGATGGCATCTAATAGTTAATTTTATTGTCTATCTTTTGGTATATACATGTATCTATTTATCTATTTCCTAAGATGAGAAATTTCACTTTATATAATATATTTTTGACTAAAAATACTAAAATATGACCAAAGTGTCCCACTTTTTTCGTTAATTACTCGTCTATTTATCTATTTATCGACAATTTGTTGATGGTATCTAATAGATAATTTTATTGTCTATCTTTCCGTATATACATGTATCAATTTATCTATTTCCTAAGATAAGAAATTTCACTTTATATAATATATTTTTAACTAAAAATAGTAAAATATGACAAAAATGTCTTAATTTTCTTGTTAATTACTCGTCTATTTATCTATTTATCGACAATTTGTTGATGGCATCTAATAGATAATTTTATTGTCTATCGTTTGGTTTATACATGTATCTATTTATCTTATTCCTAAGATGAGAAATTTCACTTTATATATTATATTTTTGACTAAAAATTGTAAAATATGACAAAAGTGTCTTAATTATTTCATTTATTACTCATCTAAATATCTATCTATCGACAATTTGTTGATGGCATCTAATAGATAATTTTATTGTCTATCTTTTCGTATATACATGTATCAATTTATCTATTTAATAAGATGAAAAATTTCACTTTATATAATATATTTTTGACTAAAAATTGTAAAATATGACCAAAGTGTCCCATTTTTTCGTTAATTACTCGTCTATTTATCTATCTATCGACAATTTGTTGAGGGCATCTAGTAGAGAATTTTATTGTCTATCTATTCGTATATACATGTATCAATTTATCTATTTCCTAAGATGAGAAATTTCACTTTATGTAATATATTTTTGACTAAAAATTGTAAAATATGACAAAAGTGTCTTAATTTTCTTGTTAATTACTCGTCTATTTATCTATCTATCGACAATTTGTTGATGGAATCTAATAGATAATTTTATTGTCTATATTTTGGTATATACATGTATCTATTTATCTATTTCCTAAGATGAGAAATTTCACTTTATATAATATATTTTTAACTAAAAATAGTAAAATATGACAAAAATGTCTTAATTTTCTTGTTAATTACTCGTCTATTTATCTATTTATCGACAATTTGTTGATGGCATCTAATAGATAATTTTATTGTCTATCGTTTGGTTTATACATGTATCTATTTATCTTATTTCTAAGATGAGAAATTTCACTTTATATATTATATTTTTGACTAAAAATTGTAAAATATGACAAAAGTGTCTTAATTATTTCATTTATTACTCATCTATTTATCTATCTATCGACAATTTGTTGATGGCATCTAATAGATAATTTTATTGTCTATCTTTTCGTATATACATGTATCAATTTATCTATTTCATAAGATGAGAAATGTCACTTTATATAATATATTTTTGACAAAATTGTAAAATATGACCAAAGTGTCCCACTTTTTTCTTTAATTACTCGTCTATTTATCTATCTATCGGCAATTTGTTGATGGCATCTAATAGATAATTTTATTGTCTATCTTTTGGTATATACATATATCTATTTATCTATTTACTAAGATGAGAAATTTCACTTTATATAATATATTTTTGACTAAAAATAGTAAAATATGACCAAAGTGTCCCATTTTTTTCGTTAAATACTCGTCTATTTATCTATCTATCGACAATTTGTTGATGGCATCTAATAGATAATTTTAATGTCTATCTTTTGGTATATACATGTATCTATTTATCTATTTCCTAAGATGAGAAATGTCACTTTATATAATATATTTTTAACTAAAAATAGTAAAATATGACAAAAATGTCTTAATTTTCTTGTTAATTACTCGTCTATTTATCTATTTATCGACAATTTGTTGATGGCATCTAATAGATAATTTTATTTTCTATCGTTTTGTTTATACATGTATCTATTTATCTTATTCCTAAGATGAGAAATTTCACTTTATATATTATATTTTTGACTAAAAATTGTAAAATATGACAAAAGTGTCTTAATTATTTCATTTATTACTCATCTATTTATCTATCTATTGACAATTTGTTGATGGCATCTAATAGATAATTTTATTGTCTATCTTTTGGTATATACATGTATCTATTTATCTATTTCCTAAGATGAGAAATTGAACTTTATATAATATATTTTTAACTAAAAATAGTAAAATATGACAAAAATTTCTTAATTTTCTTGTTAATTACTAGTCTATTTATCTATTTATCGACAATTTGTTGATGGCATCTAATAGATAATTTTATTGTCTATCGTTTGGTTTATACATGTATCTATTTATCTTATTCCTAAGATGAGAAATTTCACTTTGTATATTACATTTTTGACTAAAAATTGTAAAATATGACAAAAGTTTCTTAATTATTTCATTTATTACTCATCTATTTATCTATCTATCGACAATTTGTTGATGGCATCTAATAGATAATTTTATTGTCTATCTTTTCGTATATACATGTATCAATTTATCTATTTCCTAAGATGAGAAATGTCACTTTGTATAATATATTTTTGACTAAAAATAGTAAAATATGACCAAAGTGTCTCACTTTTTTCGTTAATTACTCGTCTATTTATCTATCTATCGACAATTTGTTGATGGCATCTAATAGATAATTTTATTATCTATCTTTTGGTATATACATGAATCTATTTATCTATTTCCTAAGATGAGAAATTTCACTTTATATAATATATTTTTAACTAAAAATAGTAAAATATGACAAAAATGTTTTAATTTTCTTGTTAATTACTCGTCTATTTATCTATTTATTGACAATTTGTTGATGGCATCTAATAGATAATTTTATCGTCTATCGTTTGGTTTATACATGTATCTATTTATCTTATTCCTAAGATGAGAAATTTAACTTTATATATTATATTTTTGACTAAAAATAGTAAAATATGACAAAAATGTCTTAATTTTCTTGTTAATTACTCGTCTATTTATCTATTTACCGACAATTTGTTGATGGCATCTAATAGATAATTTTATTGTCTATCGTTTGGTTTATACATGAATCTATTTATATTATTCCTAAGATGAGAAATTTCACTTTATATATTATATTTTTGACTAAAAATTGTAAGATATGACAAAAGTGTCTTAATTATTTCATTTATTACTCATCTATTTATCAATCTATCGACAATTTGTTGATGGCATCTAATAGATAATTTTATTGTCTATCTTTTCGTATATACATGTATCAATTAATCTATTTCATAAGATGAGAAATGTCACTTTATATAATATATTTTTGACAAAATTGTAAAATATGACCAAAGTGTCTTTATTTATTCATTTATTACTCGTCTATTTATCTATCTATGGAAAATTTGTTGATGGCACCTAATAGATAATTTTATTGTCTATCTTTTCGTATATACATGTATCAATTTATCTATTTCCTAAGATGAGAAATTTCACTTTATATAATATATTTTTGACTAAAAATTGTAAAATATGACCAAAGTGTCCCACTTTTTTCGTTAATTACTCGTCTATTTATCTATCTATCGACAATTTGTTGAGGGTATCTAATAGATAATTTTATTGTATATCTTTTGGTATATACATGTATCAATTTATCTATTTCCTAAGATGAGAAATTTCACTTTATATAATATATTTTTGACTAAAAATAGTAAAATATGACCAAAGTGTCCCACTTTTTTCGTTAATTACTCGTCTATTTATCAATCTATCGACAATTTGTTGATGGCATCTAATAGATAATTTTATTGTCTATCTTTTGGTATATACATGTATCTATTTATCTATTTCCTAAGATGAGAAATTTCACTTTATATAATATATTTTTAACTAAAAATGGTTAAATATGACAAAAATGTCTTAATTTATTCATTTAGTACTCGTCTATTTATCTATCTATTGAAAGTTTGTTGATGGCATCTAATAGATAATTTTATTGTCTATCTTTTCGTATATACATGTATCAATTAATCTATTTCATAAGATGAGAAATGTCACTTTATATAATATATTTTTGACAAAATTGTAAAATATGACCAAAGTGTCTTTATTTATTCATTTATTACTCGTCTATTTATCTATCTATGGAAAATTTGTTGATGGCACCTAATAGATAATTTTATTGTCTATCTTTTCGTATATACATGTATCAATTTATCTATTTCCTAAGATGAGAAATTTCACTTTATATAATATATTTTTGACTAAAAATTGTAAAATATGACCAAAGTGTCCCACTTTTTTCGTTAATTACTCGTCTATTTATCTATCTATCGACAATTTGTTGAGGGCATCTAATAGATAATTTTATTGTATATCTTTTGGTATATACATGTATTAATTTATCTATTTCCTAAGAAGAGAAATTTCACTTTATATAATATATTTATAACTAAAAATAGTAAAATATGACAAAAATGTCTTAATTTTCTTGTTAATTACTCGTCTATTTATCTATTTATCGACAATTTGTTGATGGCATCTAATAGATAATTTTATTGTCTATCTTTTGGTATATACATGTATTAATTTATCTATTTCCTAAGATGAGAAATTTCACTATATATAATATATTTTTAACTAAAAATGGTTAAATATGACAAAAATGTCTTAATTTATTCATTTAGTACTCGTCTATTTATCTATCTATTGAAAGTTTGTTGATGGCATCTAATAGATAATTCTATTGTCTATCTTTTGATATATACATGTATCTATTTATCTATTTCCTAAGATGAGAAATTCCACTTTATATAATATATTTTTGACTAAAAATAGTAAAATATGACCAACGTGTCCCACTTTTTTCGTTAATTACTCGTCTATTTATCTATCTATCGACAATTTGTTGATGGCATCTAATAGATAATTTTATTGTCTATCTTTTGGTACATACATGTATTAATTTATCTATTTCCTAAGATGAGAAATTTCACTTTATATAATATATTTTTAACTAAAAATAGTAAAATATGACAAAAATGTCTTAATTTTCTTGTTAATTACTCGTCTATTTATCTATTTATCGACAATTTGTTGATGGCATCTAATAGATAGTTTTATTGTCTATCTTTTGGTATATACATGTATTAATTTATCTATTTCCTAAGATGAGAAATTTCACTTTATATAATATATTTTTAACTAAAAATGGTTAAATATGACAAAAATGTCTTAATTTATTCATTTAGTACTCGTCTATTTATCTATCTATTGAAAGTTTGTTGATGGCATCTAATAGATAATTCTATTGTCTATCTTTTGATATATACATGTATCTATTTATCTATTTCCTAAGATGAGAAATTCCACTTTATATAATATATTTTTGACTAAAAATAGTAAAATATGACCAAAGTGTCCCACTTTTTTCGTTAATTACTCGTCTATTTATCTATCTATCGACAATTTGTTGATGGCATCTAATAGATAATTTTATTGTCTATCTTTTGGTACATACATGTATTAATTTATCTATTTCCTAAGATGAGAAATTTCACTTTATATAATATATTTTTAACTAAAAATAGTAAAATATGACAAAAATGTCTTAATTTTCTTGTTAATTACTCGTCTATTTATCTATTTATCGACAATTTGTTGATGGCATCTAATAGATAATTCTATTGTCTATCTTTTGGTATATACATGTATCAATTTATCTATTTTCTAAGATGAGAAATTTCACTTTATATAATATATTTTTGACTAAAAATAGTAAAATATGACCAAAGTGTCCCATTTATTTCGTTAATTACTCATCTATTTATCTATCTATCGACAATTTGTTGATGGCATCTAATAGATAATTTTATTATCTATCTTTTGGTATATACATGAATCTATTTATCTATTTCCTAAGATGAGAAATTTCACTTTATATAATATATTTTTAACTAAAAATAGTAAAATATGACAAAAATGTTTTAATTTTCTTGTTAATTACTCGTCTATTTATCTATTTATTGACAATTTGTTGATGGCATCTAATAGATAATTTTATCGTCTATCGTTTGGTTTATACATGTATCTATTTATCTTATTCCTAAGATGAGAAATTTAACTTTATATATTATATTTTTGACTAAAAATAGTAAAATATGACAAAAATGTCTTAATTTTCTTGTTAATTACTCGTCTATTTATCTATTTACCGACAATTTGTTGATGGCATCTAATAGATAATTTTATTGTCTATCGTTTGGTTTATACATGAATCTATTTATATTATTCCTAAGATGAGAAATTTCACTTTATATATTATATTTTTGACTAAAAATTGTAAGATATGACAAAAGTGTCTTAATTATTTCATTTATTACTCATCTATTTATCAATCTATCGACAATTTGTTGATGGCATCTAATAGATAATTTTATTGTCTATCTTTTCGTATATACATGTATCAATTAATCTATTTCATAAGATGAGAAATGTCACTTTATATAATATATTTTTGACAAAATTGTAAAATATGACCAAAGTGTCTTTATTTATTCATTTATTACTCGTCTATTTATCTATCTATGGAAAATTTGTTGATGGCACCTAATAGATAATTTTATTGTCTATCTTTTCGTATATACATGTATCAATTTATCTATTTCCTAAGATGAGAAATTTCACTTTATATAATATATTTTTGACTAAAAATTGTAAAATATGACCAAAGTGTCCCACTTTTTTCGTTAATTACTCGTCTATTTATCTATCTATCGACAATTTGTTGAGGGTATCTAATAGATAATTTTATTGTATATCTTTTGGTATATACATGTATCAATTTATCTATTTCCTAAGATGAGAAATTTCACTTTATATAATATATTTTTGACTAAAAATAGTAAAATATGACCAAAGTGTCCCACTTTTTTCGTTAATTACTCGTCTATTTATCAATCTATCGACAATTTGTTGATGGCATCTAATAGATAATTTTATTGTCTATCTTTTGGTATATACATGTATCTATTTATCTATTTCCTAAGATGAGAAATTTCACTTTATATAATATATTTTTAACTAAAAATGGTTAAATATGACAAAAATGTCTTAATTTATTCATTTAGTACTCGTCTATTTATCTATCTATTGAAAGTTTGTTGATGGCATCTAATAGATAATTTTATTGTCTATCTTTTCGTATATACATGTATCAATTAATCTATTTCATAAGATGAGAAATGTCACTTTATATAATATATTTTTGACAAAATTGTAAAATATGACCAAAGTGTCTTTATTTATTCATTTATTACTCGTCTATTTATCTATCTATGGAAAATTTGTTGATGGCACCTAATAGATAATTTTATTGTCTATCTTTTCGTATATACATGTATTAATTTATCTATTTCCTAAGATGAGAAATTTCACTATATATAATATATTTTTAACTAAAAATGGTTAAATATGACAAAAATGTCTTAATTTATTCATTTAGTACTCGTCTATTTATCTATCTATTGAAAGTTTGTTGATGGCATCTAATAGATAATTCTATTGTCTATCTTTTGATATATACATGTATCTATTTATCTATTTCCTAAGATGAGAAATTCCACTTTATATAATATATTTTTGACTAAAAATAGTAAAATATGACCAAAGTGTCCCACTTTTTTCGTTAATTACTCGTCTATTTATCTATCTATCGACAATTTGTTGATGGCATCTAATAGATAATTTTATTGTCTATCTTTTGGTACATACATGTATTAATTTATCTATTTCCTAAGATGAGAAATTTCACTTTATATAATATATTTTTAACTAAAAATAGTAAAATATGACAAAAATGTCTTAATTTTCTTGTTAATTACTCGTCTATTTATCTATTTATCGACAATTTGTTGATGGCATCTAATAGATAATTCTATTGTCTATCTTTTGGTATATACATGTATCAATTTATCTATTTTCTAAGATGAGAAATTTCACTTTATATAATATATTTTTGACTAAAAATAGTAAAATATGACCAAAGTGTCCCATTTATTTCGTTAATTACTCATCTATTTATCTATCTATCGACAATTTGTTGATGGCATCTAATAGATAATTTTATTGTCTATCTTTTGGTATATACATGTATCAATTTATCTATTTCATAAGAGGAGAAATTTCACTTTATATAATATATTTTTAACTAAAAATTGTTAAATATAACAAAAATGTCTTAATTTATTCATTTAGTACTCGTCTATTTATCTATCTATTGAAAGTTTGTTGATGGCATCTAATAGATAATTCTATTGTCTATCTTTTGGTATATACATGTATCTATTTATCTATTTCCTAAGATGAGAAATTCCACTTTATATAATATATTTTTGACTAAAAATAGTAAAATATGACCAAAGTGTCCCACTTTTTTCGTTAATTACTCGTCTATTTATCTATCTATCGACAATTTGTTGATAGCATCTTATAGATAATTTTATTGTCTATCTTTTGGTATATACATGTATTAATTTATCTATTTTCTAAGATGAGAAATTTCACTTTATATAATATATTTTTAACTAAAAATAGTAAAATATGACAAAAATTTCTTAATTTTCTTGTTAATTACTCGTCTATTTATCTATTTATCGACAATTTGTTGATGGCATCTAATAGATAATTTTATTGTATATCGTTTGGTTTATACATGTATCTATTTATCTTATTCCTAAGATGAGAAATTTCACTTTATATATTATATTTTTGACTAAAAATTGTAAGATATGACAAAAGTGTCTTAATTATTTCATTTATTACTCATCTATTTATCAATCTATCGACAATTTGTTGATGGCATCTAATAGATAATTTTATTTTCTATCTTTTCGTATATACATGTATCAATTAATCTATTTCATAAGATGAGAAATGTCACTTTATATAATATATTTTTGACAAAATTGTAAAATATGACCAAAGTGTCTTTATTTATTCATTTATTACTCGTCTATTTATCTATCTATTGAAAGTTTGTTGATGGCATCTAATAGATAATTCTATTGTCTATCTTTTGATATATACATGTATCTATTTATCTATTTCCTAAGATGAGAAATTCCACTTTATATAATATATTTTTGACTAAAAATAGTAAAATATGACCAAAGTGTCCCACTTTTTTCGTTAATTACTCGTCTATTTATCTATCTATCGACAATTTGTTGAAGGCATCTAATAGATAATTTTATTGTCTATCTTTTGGTACATACATATATTAATTTATCTATTTCCTAAGATGAGAAATTTCACTTTATATAATATATTTTTAACTAAAAATAGTAAAATATGACAAAAATGTCTTAATTTTCTTGTTAATTACTCGTCTATTTATCTATTTATCGACAATTTGTTGATGGCATCTAATAGATAATTCTATTGTCTATCTTTTGGTACATACATGTATCAATTTATCTATTTCCTAAGATGAGAAATTTCACTTTATATAATATATTTTTGACTAAAAATAGTAAAATATGACCAAAGTGTCCCATTTATTTCGTTAATTACTCATCTATTTATCTATCTATCGACAATTTGTTGATGGCATCTAATAGATAATTTTATTGTCTATCTTTTGGTATATACATGTATCAATTTATCTATTTCATAAGATGAGAAATTTCACTTTATATAATATATTTTTAACTAAAAATGGTTAAATATGACAAAAATGTCTTAATTTATTCATTTAGTACTCGTCTATTTATCTATCTATTGAAAGTTTGTTGATGCCATCTAATAGATAATTCTATTGTCTATCTTTTGGTATATACATGTATCTATTTATCTATTTCCTAAGATGAGAAATTCCACTTTATATAATATATTTTTGACTAAAAATAGTAAGATATGACAAAAGTGTCTTAATTATTTCGTTAATTACTCGTCTATTTATCTATCTATCGACAATTTGTTGATGGCATCTAATAGATAATTTTATTGTCTATCTTTTGGTACATACATGTATTAATTTATCTATTTCCTAAGATGAGAAATTTCACTTTATATAATATATTTTTAACTAAAAATTGTAAAATATGACAAAAATGTCTTAATTTTCTTGTTCATTACTCGTCTATTTATCTATTTATCGACAATTTGTTGATGGCATCTAATAGATAATTCTATTGTCTATCTTTTGGTATATACATGTATCAATTTATCTATTTCCTAAGATGAGAAATTTCACTTTATATAATATATTTTTGACTAAAAATAGTAAAATATGACCAAAGTGTCCCATTTATTTCGTTAATTACTCATCTATTTATCTATCTATCGACAATTTGTTGATGGCATCTAATAGATAATTTTATTGTCTATCTTTTGGTATATACATGTATCAATTTATCTATTTTCTAAGATGAGAAATTTCACTTTATATAATATATTTTTAACTAAAAATATTATAATATGACAAAAATGTCTTAATTTTCTTGTTAATTACTAGTCTATTTATCTATTTATCGACAATTTGTTGATGGCATCTAATAGATAATTTTATTGTCTATCTTTTGGTATATACATGTATCTATTTATCTATTTCCTAAGATGAGAAATTTCACTTTATATAATATATTTTTAACTAAAAATGGTTAAATATGACAAAAATGTCTTAATTTATTCATTTAGTACTCGTCTATTTATCTATCTATTGAAAGTTTGTTGATGGCATCTAATAGATAATTCTATTGTCTATCTTTTGGTATATACATGTATCTATTTATCTATTTCCTAAGATGAGAAATTCCACTTTATATAATATATTTTTGACTAAAAATAGTAAAATATGACCAAAGTGTCCCACTTTTTTCGTTAATTACTCGTCTATTTATCTATCTATCGACAATTTGTTGATGGCATCTAATAGATAATTTTATTGTCTATCTTTTGGTATATACATGTATTAATTTATCTATTTTCTAAGATGAGAAATTTCACTTTATATAATATATTTTTAACTAAAAATAGTAAAATATGACAAAAATTTCTTAATTTTCTTGTTAATTACTAGTCTATTTATCTATTTATCGACAATTTGTTGATGGCATCTAATAGATAATTTTATTGTCTATCGTTTGGTTTATACATGTATCTATTTATCTTATTCCTAAGATGAGAAATTTCACTTTGTATATTACATTTTTGACTAAAAATTGTAAAATATGACAAAAGTTTCTTAATTATTTCATTTATTACTCATCTATTTATCTATCTATCGACAATTTGTTGATGGCATCTAATAGATAATTTTATTGTCTATCTTTTCGTATATACATGTATCAATTTATCTATTTCCTAAGATGAGAAATGTCACTTTATATAATATATTTTTGACTAAAAATAGTAAAATATGACCAAAGTGTCCCACTTTTTTTGTTAATTACTCGTCTATTTATCTATCTATCGACAATTTATTGATGGCATCTAATAGATAATTTTATTATCTATCTTTTGGTATATACATGAATCTATTTATCTATTTCCTAAGATGAGAAATTTCACTTTATATAATATATTTTTAACTAAAAATAGTAAAATATGACAAAAATGTTTTAATTTTCTTGTTAATTACTCGTCTATTTATCTATTTATTGACAATTTGTTGATGGCATCTAATAGATAATTCTATTGTCTATCTTTTGGTATATACATGTATCTATTTATCTATTTCCTAAGATGAGAAATTCCACTTTATATAATATATTTTTGACTAAAAATAGTAAGATATGACAAAAGTGTCTTAATTATTTCGTTAATTACTCGTCTATTTATCTATCTATCGACAATTTGTTGATGGCATCTAATAGATAATTTTATTGTCTATCTTTTGGTACATACATGTATTAATTTATCTATTTCCTAAGATGAGAAATTTCACTTTATATAATATATTTTTAACTAAAAATTGTAAAATATGACAAAAATGTCTTAATTTTCTTGTTCATTACTCGTCTATTTATCTATTTATCGACAATTTGTTGATGGCATCTAATAGATAATTCTATTGTCTATCTTTTGGTATATACATGTATCAATTTATCTATTTCCTAAGATGAGAAATTTCACTTTATATAATATATTTTTGACTAAAAATAGTAAAATATGACCAAAGTGTCCCATTTATTTCGTTAATTACTCATCTATTTATCTATCTATCGACAATTTGTTGATGGCATCTAATAGATAATTTTATTGTCTATCTTTTGGTATATACATGTATCAATTTATCTATTTTCTAAGATGAGAAATTTCACTTTATATAATATATTTTTAACTAAAAATATTATAATATGACAAAAATGTCTTAATTTTCTTGTTAATTACTAGTCTATTTATCTATTTATCGACAATTTGTTGATGGCATCTAATAGATAATTTTATTGTCTATCTTTTGGTATATACATGTATCTATTTATCTATTTCCTAAGATGAGAAATTTCACTTTATATAATATATTTTTAACTAAAAATGGTTAAATATGACAAAAATGTCTTAATTTATTCATTTAGTACTCGTCTATTTATCTATCTATTGAAAGTTTGTTGATGGCATCTAATAGATAATTCTATTGTCTATCTTTTGGTATATACATGTATCTATTTATCTATTTCCTAAGATGAGAAATTCCACTTTATATAATATATTTTTGACTAAAAATAGTAAAATATGACCAAAGTGTCCCACTTTTTTCGTTAATTACTCGTCTATTTATCTATCTATCGACAATTTGTTGATGGCATCTAATAGATAATTTTATTGTCTATCTTTTGGTATATACATGTATTAATTTATCTATTTTCTAAGATGAGAAATTTCACTTTATATAATATATTTTTAACTAAAAATAGTAAAATATGACAAAAATTTCTTAATTTTCTTGTTAATTACTAGTCTATTTATCTATTTATCGACAATTTGTTGATGGCATCTAATAGATAATTTTATTGTCTATCGTTTGGTTTATACATGTATCTATTTATCTTATTCCTAAGATGAGAAATTTCACTTTGTATATTACATTTTTGACTAAAAATTGTAAAATATGACAAAAGTTTCTTAATTATTTCATTTATTACTCATCTATTTATCTATCTATCGACAATTTGTTGATGGCATCTAATAGATAATTTTATTGTCTATCTTTTCGTATATACATGTATCAATTTATCTATTTCCTAAGATGAGAAATGTCACTTTATATAATATATTTTTGACTAAAAATAGTAAAATATGACCAAAGTGTCCCACTTTTTTTGTTAATTACTCGTCTATTTATCTATCTATCGACAATTTATTGATGGCATCTAATAGATAATTTTATTATCTATCTTTTGGTATATACATGAATCTATTTATCTATTTCCTAAGATGAGAAATTTCACTTTATATAATATATTTTTAACTAAAAATAGTAAAATATGACAAAAATGTTTTAATTTTCTTGTTAATTACTCGTCTATTTATCTATTTATTGACAATTTGTTGATGGCATCTAATAGATAATTTTATCGTCTATCGTTTGGTTTATACATGTATCTATTTATCTTATTCCTAAGATGAGAAATTTAACTTTATATATTATATTTTTGACTAAAAATAGTAAAATATGACAAAAATGTCTTAATTTTCTTGTTAATTACTCGTCTATTTATCTATTTACCGACAATTTGTTGATGGCATCTAATAGATAATTTTATTGTCTATCGTTTGGTTTATACATGAATCTATTTATCTTATTCCTAAGATGAGAAATTTCACTTTATATATTATATTTTTGACTAAAAATTGTAAGATATGACAAAAGTGTCTTAATTATTTCATTTATTACTCATCTATTTATCAATCTATCGACAATTTGTTGATGGCATCTAATAGATAATTTTATTGTCTATCTTTTCGTATATACATGTATCAATTAATCTATTTCATAAGATGAGAAATGTCACTTTATATAATATATTTTTGACAAAATTGTAAAATATGACCAAAGTGTCTTTATTTATTCATTTATTACTCGTCTATTTATCTATCTATGGAAAATTTGTTGATGGCACCTAATAGATAATTTTATTGTCTATCTTTTCGTATATACATGTATCAATTTATCTATTTCCTAAGATGAGAAATTTCACTTTATATAATATATTTTTGACTAAAAATTGTAAAATATGACCAAAGTGTCCCACTTTTTTCGTTAATTACTCGTCTATTTATCTATCTATCGACAATTTGTTGAGGGTATCTAATAGATAATTTTATTGTATATCTTTTGGTATATACATGTATCAATTTATCTATTTCCTAAGATGAGAAATTTCACTTTATATAATATATTTTTGACTAAAAATAGTAAAATATGACCAAAGTGTCCCACTTTTTTCGTTAATTACTCGTCTATTTATCAATCTATCGACAATTTGTTGATGGCATCTAATAGATAATTTTATTGTCTATCTTTTGGTATATACATGTATCTATTTATCTATTTCCTAAGATGAGAAATTTCACTTTATATAATATATTTTTAACTAAAAATGGTTAAATATGACAAAAATGTCTTAATTTATTCATTTAGTACTCGTCTATTTATCTATCTATTGAAAGTTTGTTGATGGCATCTAATAGATAATTTTATTGTCTATCTTTTCGTATATACATGTATCAATTAATCTATTTCATAAGATGAGAAATGTCACTTTATATAATATATTTTTGACAAAATTGTAAAATATGACCAAAGTGTCTTTATTTATTCATTTATTACTCGTCTATTTATCTATCTATGGAAAATTTGTTGATGGCACCTAATAGATAATTTTATTGTCTATCTTTTCGTATATACATGTATCAATTTATCTATTTCCTAAGATGAGAAATTTCACTTTATATAATATATTTTTGACTAAAAATTGTAAAATATGACCAAAGTGTCCCACTTTTTTCGTTAATTACTCGTCTATTTATCTATCTATCGACAATTTGTTGAGGGCATCTAATAGATAATTTTATTGTATATCTTTTGGTATATACATGTATTAATTTATCTATTTCCTAAGAAGAGAAATTTCACTTTATATAATATATTTATAACTAAAAATAGTAAAATATGACAAAAATGTCTTAATTTTCTTGTTAATTACTCGTCTATTTATCTATTTATCGACAATTTGTTGATGGCATCTAATAGATAATTTTATTGTCTATCTTTTGGTATATACATGTATTAATTTATCTATTTCCTAAGATGAGAAATTTCACTATATATAATATATTTTTAACTAAAAATGGTTAAATATGACAAAAATGTCTTAATTTATTCATTTAGTACTCGTCTATTTATCTATCTATTGAAAGTTTGTTGATGGCATCTAATAGATAATTCTATTGTCTATCTTTTGATATATACATGTATCTATTTATCTATTTCCTAAGATGAGAAATTCCACTTTATATAATATATTTTTGACTAAAAATAGTAAAATATGACCAACGTGTCCCACTTTTTTCGTTAATTACTCGTCTATTTATCTATCTATCGACAATTTGTTGATGGCATCTAATAGATAATTTTATTGTCTATCTTTTGGTACATACATGTATTAATTTATCTATTTCCTAAGATGAGAAATTTCACTTTATATAATATATTTTTAACTAAAAATAGTAAAATATGACAAAAATGTCTTAATTTTCTTGTTAATTACTCATCTATTTATCTATTTATCGACAATTTGTTGATGGCATCTAATAGATAATTCTATTGTCTATCTTTTGGTATATACATGTATCAATTTATCTATTTTCTAAGATGAGAAATTTCACTTTATATAATATATTTTTGACTAAAAATAGTAAAATATGACCAAAGTGTCCCATTTATTTCGTTAATTACTCATCTATTTATCTATCTATCGACAATTTGTTGATGGCATCTAATAGATAATTTTATTGTCTATCTTTTGGTATATACATGTATCAATTTATCTATTTCATAAGAGGAGAAATTTCACTTTATATAATATATTTTTAACTAAAAATTGTTAAATATAACAAAAATGTCTTAATTTATTCATTTAGTACTCGTCTATTTATCTATCTATTGAAAGTTTGTTGATGGCATCTAATAGATAATTCTATTGTCTATATTTTGGTATATACATGTATCTATTTATCTATTTCCTAAGATGAGAAATTCCACTTTATATAATATATTTTTGACTAAAAATAGTAAAATATGACCAAAGTGTCCCACTTTTTTCGTTAATTACTCGTCTATTTATCTATCTATCGACAATTTGTTGATAGCATCTTATAGATAATTTTATTGTCTATCTTTTGGTATATACATGTATTAATTTATCTATTTTCTAAGATGAGAAATTTCACTTTATATAATATATTTTTAACTAAAAATAGTAAAATATGACAAAAATTTCTTAATTTTCTTGTTAATTACTCGTCTATTTATCTATTTATCGACAATTTGTTGATGGCATCTAATAGATAATTTTATTGTATATCGTTTGGTTTATACATGTATCTATTTATCTTATTCCTAAGATGAGAAATTTCACTTTATATATTATATTTTTTACTAAAAATTGTAAGATATGACAAAAGTGTCTTAATTATTTCATTTATTACTCATCTATTTATCAATCTATCGACAATTTGTTGATGGCATCTAATAGATAATTTTATTTTCTATCTTTTCGTATATACATGTATCAATTAATCTATTTCATAAGATGAGAAATGTCACTTTATATAATATATTTTTGACAAAATTGTAAAATATGACCTAAGTGTCTTTATTTATTCATTTATTACTCGTCTATTTATCTATCTATTGAAAGTTTGTTGATGGCATCTAATAGATAATTCTATTGTCTATCTTTTGGTATATACATGTATCTATTTATCTATTTCCTAAGATGAGAAATTTCACTTTATATAATATATTTTTAACTAAAAATAGTAAAATATGACAAAAATGTCTTAATTTTCTTGTTAATTACTCGTCTATTTATCTATTTATCGACAATTTGTTGATGGCATCTAATAGATAATTCTATTGTCTATCTTTTGGTACATACATGTATCAATTTATCTATTTCCTAAGATGAGAAATTTCACTTTATATAATATATTTTTGACTAAAAATAGTAAAATATGACCAAAGTGTCCCATTTATTTCGTTAATTACTCATCTATTTATCTATCTATCGACAATTTGTTGATGGCATCTAATAGATAATTTTATTGTCTATCTTTTGGTATATACATGTATCAATTTATCTATTTCATAAGATGAGAAATTTCACTTTATATAATATATTTTTAACTAAAAATGGTTAAATATGACAAAAATGTCTTAATTTATTCATTTAGTACTCGTCTATTTATCTATCTATTGAAAGTTTGTTGATGCCATCTAATAGATAATTCTATTGTCTATCTTTTGGTATATACATGTATCTATTTATCTATTTCCTAAGATGAGAAATTCCACTTTATATAATATATTTTTGACTAAAAATAGTAAGATATGACAAAAGTGTCTTAATTATTTCGTTAATTACTCGTCTATTTATCTATCTATCGACAATTTGTTGATGGCATCTAATAGATAATTTTATTGTCTATCTTTTGGTACATACATGTATTAATTTATCTATTTCCTAAGATGAGAAATTTCACTTTATATAATATATTTTTAACTAAAAATTGTAAAATATGACAAAAATGTCTTAATTTTCTTGTTCATTACTCGTCTATTTATCTATTTATCGACAATTTGTTGATGGCATCTAATAGATAATTCTATTGTCTATCTTTTGGTATATACATGTATCAATTTATCTATTTCCTAAGATGAGAAATTTCACTTTATATAATATATTTTTGACTAAAAATAGTAAAATATGACCAAAGTGTCCCATTTATTTCGTTAATTACTCATCTATTTATCTATCTATCGACAATTTGTTGATGGCATCTAATAGATAATTTTATTGTCTATCTTTTGGTATATACATGTATCAATTTATCTATTTTCTAAGATGAGAAATTTCACTTTATATAATATATTTTTAACTAAAAATATTATAATATGACAAAAATGTCTTAATTTTCTTGTTAATTACTAGTCTATTTATCTATTTATCGACAATTTGTTGATGGCATCTAATAGATAATTTTATTGTCTATCTTTTGGTATATACATGTATCTATTTATCTATTTCCTAAGATGAGAAATTTCACTTTAAATAATATATTTTTAACTAAAAATGGTTAAATATGACAAAAATGTCTTAATTTATTCATTTAGTACTCGTCTATTTATCTATCTATTGAAAGTTTGTTGATGGCATCTAATAGATAATTCTATTGTCTATCTTTTGGTATATACATGTATCTATTTATCTATTTCCTAAGATGAGAAATTCCACTTTATATAATATATTTTTGACTAAAAATAGTAAAATATGACCAAAGTGTCCCACTTTTTTCGTTAATTACTCGTCTATTTATCTATCTATCGACAATTTGTTGATGGCATCTAATAGATAATTTTATTGTCTATCTTTTGGTACATACATGTATTAATTTATCTATTTCCTAAGATGAGAAATTTCACTTTATATAATATATTTTTAACTAAAAATAGTAAAATATGACAAAAATGTCTTAATTTTCTTGTTAATTACTTGTCTATTTATCTATTTATCGACAATTTGTTGATGGCATCTAATAGATAATTCTATTGTCTATCTTTTGGTATATACATGTATCAATTTATCTATTTCCTAAGATGAGAAATTTCACTTTATATAATATATTTTTGACTAAAAATAGTAAAATATGACCAAAGTGTCCCATTTATTTCGTTAATTACTCATCTATTTATCTATCTATCGACAATTTGTTGATGGCATCTAATAGATAATTTTATTGTCTATCTTTTGGTATATACATGTATCAATTTATCTATTTCCTAAGATGAGAAATTTCACTTTATATAATATATTTTTAACTAAAAATGGTTAAATATGACAAAAATGTCTTAATTTATTCATTTAGTACTCGTCTATTTATCTATCTATTGAAAGTTTGTTGATGGCATCTAATAGATAATTCTATTGTCTATCTTTTGGTATATACATGTATCTATTTATCTATTTCCTAAGATGAGAAATTCCACTTTATATAATATATTTTTGACTAAAAATAGTAAAATATGACCAAAGTGTCCCACTTTTTTCGTTAATTACTCGTCTATTTATCTATCTATCGACAATTTGTTGATAGCATCTTATAGATAATTTTATTGTCTATCTTTTGGTATATACATGTATTAATTTATCTATTTTCTAAGATGAGAAATTTCACTTTATATAATATATTTTTAACTAAAAATAGTAAAATATGACAAAAATGTCTTAATTTTCTTGTTAATTACTCGTCTATTTATCTATTTATCGACAATTTGTTGATGGCATCTAATAGATAATTTTATTGTCTATCGTTTGGTTTATACATGTATCTATTTATCTTATTCCTAAGATGAGAAATTTCACTTTATATAATATATTTTTAACTAAAAATGGTTAAATATGACAAAAATGTCTTAATTTATTCATTTAGTACTCGTCTATTTATCTATCTATTGAAAGTTTGTTGATGCCATCTAATAGATAATTCTATTGTCTATCTTTTGGTATATACATGTATCTATTTATCTATTTCCTAAGATGAGAAATTCCACTTTATATAATATATTTTTGACTAAAAATAGTAAGATATGACAAAAGTGTCTTAATTATTTCGTTAATTACTCGTCTATTTATCTATCTATCGACAATTTGTTGATGGCATCTAATAGATAATTTTATTGTCTATCTTTTGGTACATACATGTATTAATTTATCTATTTCCTAAGATGAGAAATTTCACTTTATATAATATATTTTTAACTAAAAATTGTAAAATATGACAAAAATGTCTTAATTTTCTTGTTCATTACTCGTCTATTTATCTATTTATCGACAATTTGTTGATGGCATCTAATAGATAATTCTATTGTCTATCTTTTGGTATATACATGTATCAATTTATCTATTTCCTAAGATGAGAAATTTCACTTTATATAATATATTTTTGACTAAAAATAGTAAAATATGACCAAAGTGTCCCATTTATTTCGTTAATTACTCATCTATTTATCTATCTATCGACAATTTGTTGATGGCATCTAATAGATAATTTTATTGTCTATCTTTTGGTATATACATGTATCAATTTATCTATTTTCTAAGATGAGAAATTTCACTTTATATAATATATTTTTAACTAAAAATATTATAATATGACAAAAATGTCTTATATTTCTTGTTAATTACTAGTCTATTTATCTATTTATCGACAATTTGTTGATGGCATCTAATAGATAATTTTATTGTCTATCTTTTGGTATATACATGTATCTATTTATCTATTTCCTAAGATGAGAAATTTCACTTTATATAATATATTTTTAACTAAAAATGGTTAAATATGACAAAAATGTCTTAATTTATTCATTTAGTACTCGTCTATTTATCTATCTATTGAAAGTTTGTTGATGGCATCTAATAGATAATTCTATTGTCTATCTTTTGGTATATACATGTATCTATTTATCTATTTCCTAAGATGAGAAATTCCACTTTATATAATATATTTTTGACTAAAAATAGTAAAATATGACCAAAGTGTCCCACTTTTTTCGTTAATTACTCGTCTATTTATCTATCTATCGACAATTTGTTGATGGCATCTAATAGATAATTTTATTGTCTATCTTTTGGTACATACATGTATTAATTTATCTATTTCCTAAGATGAGAAATTTCACTTTATATAATATATTTTTAACTAAAAATAGTAAAATATGACAAAAATGTCTTAATTTTCTTGTTAATTACTTGTCTATTTATCTATTTATCGACAATTTGTTGATGGCATCTAATAGATAATTCTATTGTCTATCTTTTGGTATATACATGTATCAATTTATCTATTTCCTAAGATGAGAAATTTCACTTTATATAATATATTTTTGACTAAAAATAGTAAAATATGACCAAAGTGTCCCATTTATTTCGTTAATTACTCATCTATTTATCTATCTATCGACAATTTGTTGATGGCATCTAATAGATAATTTTATTGTCTATCTTTTGGTATATACATGTATCAATTTATCTATTTCCTAAGATGAGAAATTTCACTTTATATAATATATTTTTAACTAAAAATGGTTAAATATGACAAAAATGTCTTAATTTATTCATTTAGTACTCGTCTATTTATCTATCTATTGAAAGTTTGTTGATGGCATCTAATAGATAATTCTATTGTCTATCTTTTGGTATATACATGTATCTATTTATCTATTTCCTAAGATGAGAAATTCCACTTTATATAATATATTTTTGACTAAAAATAGTAAAATATGACCAAAGTGTCCCACTTTTTTCGTTAATTACTCGTCTATTTATCTATCTATCGACAATTTGTTGATAGCATCTTATAGATAATTTTATTGTCTATCTTTTGGTATATACATGTATTAATTTATCTATTTTCTAAGATGAGAAATTTCACTTTATATAATATATTTTTAACTAAAAATAGTAAAATATGACAAAAATGTCTTAATTTTCTTGTTAATTACTCGTCTATTTATCTATTTATCGACAATTTGTTGATGGCATCTAATAGATAATTTTATTGTCTATCGTTTGGTTTATACATGTATCTATTTATCTTATTCCTAAGATGAGAAATTTCACTTTATATATTATATTTTTGACTAAAAATTGTAAGATATGACAAAAGTGTCTTAATTATTTCATTTATTACTCATCTATTTATCAATCTATCGACAATTTGTTGATGGCATCTAATAGATAATTTTATTGTCTATCTTTTCGTATATACATGTATCAATTAATCTATTTCATAAGATGAGAAATGTCACTTTATATAATATATTTTTGACAAAATTGTAAAATATGACCAAAGTGTCTCTATTTATTCATTTATTACTCGTCTATTTATCTATCTATTGAAAGTTTGTTGATGGCATCTAATAGATAATTCTATTGTCTATCTTTTGGTACATACATATATTAATTTATCTATTTCCTAAGATGAGAAATTTTACTTTATATAATATATTTTTAACTAAAAATAGTAAAATATGACAAAAATGTCTTAATTTTCTTGTTAATTACTCGTCTATTTATCTATTTATCGACAATTTGTTGATGGCATCTAATAGATAACTCTATTGTCTATCTTTTGGTACATACATGTATCAATTTATCTATTTCCTAAGATGAGAAATTTCACTTTATATAATATATTTTTGACTAAAAATAGTAAAATATGACCAAAGTGTCCCATTTATTTCGTTAATTACTCATCTATTTATCTATCTATCGACAATTTGTTGATGGCATCTAATAGATAATTTTATTGTCTATCTTTTGGTATATACATGTATCAATTTATCTATTTCCTAAGATGAGAAATTTCACTTTATATAATATATTTTTAACTAAAAATGGTTAAATATGACAAAAATGTCTTAATTTATTCATTTAGTACTCGTCTATTTATCTATCTATTGAAAGTTTGTTGATGCCATCTAATAGATAATTCTATTGTCTATCTTTTGGTATATACATGTATCTATTTATCTATTTCCTAAGATGAGAAATTCCACTTTATATAATATATTTTTGACTAAAAATAGTAAAATATGACCAAAGTGTCCCACTTTTTTCGTTAATTACTCGTCTATTTATCTATCTATCGACAATTTGTTGATGGCATTTAATAGATAATTTTATTGTCTATCGTTTTGTTTATACATGTATCTATTTATCTTATTCCTAAGATGAGAAATTTCACTTTATATATTATATTTTTGACTAAAAATTGTAAGATATGACAAAAGTGTCTTAATTATTTCATTTATTACTCATCTATTTATCAATCTATCGACAATTTGTTGATGGCATCTAATAGATAATTTTATTGTCTATCTTTTCGTATATACATGTATCAATTAATCTATTTCCTAAGATGAGAAATGTCACTTTATATAATATATTTTTGACAAAATTGTAAAATATGACCAAAGTGTCTTTATTTATTCATTTATTACTCGTCTATTTATCTATCTATGGAAAATTTGTTGATGGCACCTAATAGATAATTTTATTGTCTATCTTTTCGTATATACATGTATCAATTTATCTATTTCCTAAGATGAGAAATTTCACTTTATATAATATATTTTTGACTAAAAATTGTAAAATGTGACCAAAGTGTCCCACTTTTTTCGTTAATTACTCGTCTATTTATCTATCTATCGACAATTTGTTGAGGGCATCTAATAGATAATTTTATTGTATATCTTTTGGTATATACATGGATTAATTTATCTATTTCCTAAGAAGAGAAATTTCACTTTATATAATATATTTATAACTAAAAATAGTAAAATATGACAAAAATGTCTTAATTTTCTTGTTAATTACTCGTCTATTTATCTATCTATGGAAGATTTGTTGATGGCATCTAATAGATAATTTTATTGTCTATCTTTTGGTATATACATGTATTAATTTATCTATTTCCTAAGATGAGAAATTTCACTTTATATAATATATTTTTAACTAAAAATGGTTAAATATGACAAAAATGTCTTAATTTATTCATTTAGTACTCGTCTATTTATCTATCTATTGAAAGTTTGTTGATGGCATCTAATAGATAATTCTATAGTCTATCTTTTGATATATACATGTATCTATTTATCTATTTCCTAAGATGAGAAATTCCACTTTATATAATATATTTTTGACTAAAAATAGTAAAATATGACCAAAGTGTCCCACTTTTTTCGTTAATTACTCGTCTATTTATCTATCTATCGACAATTTGTTGATGGCATCTAATAGCTAATTTTATTGTCTATCTTTTGGTACATACATGTATTAATTTATCTATTTCCTAAGATGAGAAATTTCACTTTATATAATATATTTTTAACTAAAAATAGTAAAATATGACAAAAATGTCTTAATTTTCTTGTTAATTACTCGTCTATTTATCTATTTATCGACAATTTGTTGATGGCATCTAATAGATAATTCTATTGTCTATCTTTTGATATATACATGTATCAATTTATCTATTTCCTAAGATGAGAAATTTCACTTTATATAATATATTTTTGACTAAAAATAGTAAAATATGACCAAAGTGTCCCATTTATTTCGTTAATTACTCATCTATTTATCTATCTATCGACAATTTGTTGATGGCATCTAATAGATAATTTTATTGTCTATCTTTTGGTATATACATGTATCAATTTATCTATTTCCTAAGATGAGAAATTTCACTTTATATAATATATTTTTAACTAAAAATATTATAATATGACAAAAATGTCTTAATTTTCTTGTTAATTACTAGTCTATTTATCTATTTATCGACAATTTGTTGATGGCATCTAATAGATAATTTTATTGTCTATCTTTTGGTACATACATGTATTAATTTATCTATTTCCTAAGATGAGAAATTTCACTTTATATAATATATTTTTAACAAAAAATAGTAAAATATGACAAAAATGTCTTAATTTTCTTGTTAATTACTCGTCTATTTATCTATTTATCGACAATTTGTTGATGGCATCTAATAGATAATTCTATTGTCTATCTTTTGGTATATACATGTATCAATTTATCTATTTTCTAAGATGAGAAATTTCACTTTATATAATATATTTTTGACTAAAAATAGTAAAATATGACCAAAGTGTCCCATTTATTTCGTTAATTACTCATCTATTTATCTATCTATCGACAATTTGTTGATGGCATCTAATAGATAATTTTATTGTCTATCTTTTGGTATATACATGTATCAATTTATCTATTTCCTAAGATGAGAAATTTCACTTTATATAATATATTTTTAACTAAAAATGGTTAAATATGACAAAAATGTCTTAATTTATTCATTTAGTACTCGTCTATTTATCTATCTATTGAAAGTTTGTTGATGGCATCTAATAGATAATTCCATTGTCTATCTTTTGGTATATACATGTATCTATTTATCTATTTCCTAAGATGAGAAATTCCACTTTATATAATATATTTTTGACTAAAAAGAGTAAAATATGACCAAAGTGTCCCACTTTTTTCGTTAATTACTCGTCTATTTATCTATCTATCGACAATTTGTTGATAGCATCTAATAGATAACTTAATTGTCTATCGTTTGGTATATACATGTATTAATTTATCTATTTTCTAAGATGAGAAATTTCACTTTATATAATATATTTTTAACTAAAAATAGTAAAATATGACAAAAATGTCTTAATTTTCTTGTTAATTACTCGTCTATTTATCTATTTATCGACAATTTGTTGATGGCATCTAATAGATAATTTTATTGTCTATCGTTTGGTTTATACATGTATCTATTTATCTTATTCCTAAGATGAGAAATTTCACTTTATATATTATATTTTTGACTAAAAATTGTAAGATATAACAAAAGTGTCTTAATTATTTCATTTATTACTCATCTATTTATCAATCTATCGACAATTTGTTGATGGCATCTAATAGATAATTTTATTGTCTATCTTTTCGCATATACATGTATCAATTAATCTATTTCATAAGATGAGAAATGTCACTTTATATAATATATTTTTGACAAAATTGTAAAATATGACCAAAGTGTCTTTATTTATTCATTTATTACTCGTCTATTTATCTATCTATTGAAAGTTTGTTGATGGCATCTAATAGATAATTCTATTGTCTATCTTTTGATATATACATGTATCTATTTATCTATTTCCTAAGATGAGAAATTCCACTTTATATAATATATTTTTGACTAAAAATAGTAAAATATGACCAAAGTGTCCCACTTTTTTCGTTAATTACTCGTCTATTTATCTATCTATCGACAATTTGTTGATGGCATCTAATAGATAATTTTATTGTCTATCTTTTGGTACATACATGTATTAATTTATCTATTTCCTAAGATGAGAAATTTCACTTTATATAATATATTTTTAACTAAAAATAGTAAAATATGACAAAAATGTCTTAATTTTCTTGTTAATTACTCGTCTATTTATCTATTTATCGACAATTTGTTGATGGCATCTAATAGATAATTCTATCGTCTATCTTTTGGTATATACATGTATCAATTTATCTATTTCCTAAGATGAGAAATTTCACTTTATATAATATATTTTTGACTAAAAATAGTAAAATATGACCAAAGTGTCCCATTTATTTCGTTAATTACTCATCTATTTATCTATCTATCGACAATTTGTTGATGGCATCTAATAGATAATTTTATTGTCTATCTTTTGGTAAATACATGTATCAATTTATCTATTTCCTAAGATGAGAAATTTCACTATATATAATATACTTTTAACTAAAAATGGTTAAATATGACAAAAATGTCTTCATTTATTCATTTAGTACTCATCTATTTATCTATCTATTGAAAGTTTGTTGATGGCATCTAATAGATAATTCTATTGTCTATCTTTTGGTATATACATGTATCTATTTATCTATTTCCTAAGATGAGAAATTCCACTTTATATAATATATTTTTGACTAAAAATAGTAAAATATGACCAAAGTGTCCCACTTTTTTCGTTAATTACTCGTCTATTTATCTATCTATCGACAATTTGTTGATAGCATCTAATAGATAATTTTATTGTCTATCTTTTGGAATATACATGTATTAATTTATCTATTTTCTAAGATGAGAAATTTCACTTTATATAATATATTTTTAACTAAAAATAGTAAAATATGACAAAAATGTCTTAATTTTCTTGTTAATTACTCGTCTATTTATCTATTTATCGACAATTTGTTGATGGCATCTAATAGATAATTTTATTGTCTATCGTTTGGTTTATACATGTATCTATTTATCTTATTCCTAAGATGAGAAATTTCACTTTATATATTATATTTTTGACTAAAAATTGTAAGATATGACAAAAGTGTCTTAATTATTTCATTTATTACTCATCTATTTATCAATCTATCGACAATTTGTTGATGGCATCTAATAGATAATTTTATTGTCTATCTTTTCGTATATACATGTATCAATTAATCTATTTCCTAAGATGAGAAATTTCACTTTATATAATATATTTTTGACTAAAAATTGTAAAATATGACCAAAGTGTCCCACTTTTTTCGTTAATTACTCGTCTATTTATCTATCTATCGACAATTTGTTGAGGGCATCTAATAGATAATTTTATTGTATATCTTTTGGTATATACATGTATCTATTTATCTATTTCCTAAGATGAGAAATTTCACTTTATATAATATATTTTTGACTAAAAATAGTAAAATATGACCAAAGTGTCCCATTTATTTCGTTAATTACTCATCTATTTATCTATCTATCGACAATTTGTTGATGGCATCTAATAGATAATTTTATTGTCTATCTTTTGGTATATACATGTATCTATTTATCTATTTCCTAAGATGAGAAATTTCACTTTATATAATATATTTTTAACTAAAAATAGTAAAATATGACCAAAGTGTCCCACTTTTTTCGTTAATTACTCGTCTATTTATCTATCTATCGACAATTTGTTGATAGCATCTAATAGATAATTTTATTGTCTATCTTTTGGTATATACATGTATTAATTTATCTATTTTCTAAGATGAGAAATTTCACTTTATATAATATATTTTTAACTAAAAATAGTAAAATATGACAAAAATGTCTTAATTTTCTTGTTAATTACTCGTCTATTTATCTATTTATCGACAATTTGTTGATGGCATCTAATAGATAATTTTATTGTCTATCGTTTGGTTTATACATGTATCTATTTATCTTATTCCTAAGATGAGAAATTTCACTTTATATATTATATTTTTGACTAAAAATTGTAAAATATGACAAAAGTGTCTTAATTATTTCATTTATTACTCATCTATTTATCAATCTATCGACAATTTGTTGATGGCATCTAATAGATAATTTTATTGTCTATCTTTTCGTATATACATGTATCAATTAATCTATTTCCTAAGATGAAAAATTTCACTTTATATAATATATTTTTGACTAAAAATTGTAAAATATGACCAAAGTGTCCCACTTTTTTCGTTAATTACTCGTCTATTTATCTATCTATCGACAATTTGTTGAGGGCATCTAATAGATAATTTTATTGTATATCTTTTGGTATATACATGTATCAATTTATCTATTTCCTAAGATGAGAAATTTCACTTTATATAATATATTTTTGACTAAAAATAGTAAAATAATGACCAAAGTGTCCCACTTTTTTCGTTAATTACTCGTCTATTTATCAATCTATCGACAATTTGTTGATGGCATCTAATAAATAATTTTATTGTCTATATTTTGGTATATACATGTATCTATTTATCTATTTCCTAAGATGAGAAATTTCACTTTATATAATATATTTTTAACTAAAAATGGTTAAATATGACAAAAATGTCTTAATTTATTCATTTAGTACTCGTCTATTTATCTATTTATTGAAAGTTTGTTGATGGCATCTAATAGATAATTCTATTGTCTATCTTTTGGTATATACATGTATCTATTTATCTATTTCATAAGATGAGAAATTCCACTTTATATAATATATTTTTGACTAAAAATAGTAAAATATGACCAAAGTATCCCACTTTTTTCGTTAATTACTCGTCTATTTATCTATCTATCGACAATTTGTTGATGGCATCTAATAGATAATTTTATTGTCTATCTTTTGGTATATACATGTATTAATTTATCTATTTTCTAAGATGAGAAATTTCACTTTATATAATATATTTTTAACTAAAAATAGTAAAATATGACAAAAATGTCTTAATTTTCTTGTTAATTACTCGTCTATTTATCTATTTATCGACAATTTGTTGATGGCATCTAATAGATAATTTTATTGTCTATCGTTTGGTTTATACATGTATCTATTTATCTTATTCCTAAGATGAGAAATTTCACTTTATATATTATATTTTTGACTAAAAATTGTATGATATGACAAAAGTGTCTTAATTATTTCATTTATTACTCATCTATTTATCAATCTATCGACAATTTGTTGATGGCATCTAATAGATAATTTTATTGTCTATCTTTTCGTATATACATGTATCAATTAATCTATTTCATAAGATGAGAAATGTCACTTTATATAATATATTTTTGACAAAATTGTAAAATATGACCAAAGTGTCTTTATTTATTCATTTATTACTCGTCTATTTATCTATCTATGGAAAATTTGTTGATGGCATCTAATAGATAATTTTATTGTCTATCTTTTCGTATATACATGTATCAATTTATCTATTTCCTAAGATGAGAAATTTCACTTTATATAATATATTTTTGACTAAAAATTGTAAAATATGACCAAAGTGTCCCACTTTTTTCGTTAATTACTCGTCTATTTATCTATCTATCGACAATTTGTTGAGGGCATCTAATAGATAATTTTATTGTATATCTTTTGGTATATACATGTATCAATTTATCTATTTCCTAAGATGAGAAATTCCATTTTATATAATATATTTTTGACTAAAAATAGTAAAATATGACCAAAGTGTCCCAATTTTTCGTTAATTACTCGTCTATTTATCTATCTATCGACAATTTGTTAATGGCATCTAATAGATAATTTTATTGTCTATCTTTTGGTATATACATGTATTAATTTATCTATTTCCTAAGATGAGAAATTTCACTTTATATAATATATTTTTAACTAAAAATAGTAAATATGACAAAAATGTATTAATTTTCTTGTTAATTACTCGTCTATTTATCTATTTATCGACAATTTGTTGATGGCATCTAATAGATAATTTTATTGTCTATCGTTTGGTTTATACATGTATCTATTTATCTTATTCTTAAGATGAGAAATTTCACTTTATATATTATATTTTTGACTAAAAATTGTAAGATTTGACAAAAGTGTCTTAATTATTTCATTTATTACTCGTCTATATATCAATCTATCGAAAATTTGTTGATGGCATCTAATAGATAATTTTATTGTCTATCTTTTCGTATATACATGTATCTATTTATCTATTTCCTAAGATGAGAATTTTCATTTTATATAATATATTTTTAACTAAAAATAGTAAAATATGACAAAAATGTCTTAATTTTCTTGATAATTACTCGTCTATTTATTTATTTATCGACAATTTGTTGATGGCATCTAATAGATAATTTTATTGTCTATCTTTTGGTATATACATGTATCTATTTATCTTATTCTTAAGATGAGAAATTCCACTTTATATAATATATTTTTGACTAAAAATAGCAAAATATGACCAAAGTGTCCCAATTTTTTCGTTAATTACTCGTCTATTTATCTATCTATTGACAATTTGTTGATGGCATCTAATAGATAATTTTACTGTCTATCTTTTTGTATATACATATATCTATTTATCTATTTCCTAAGATGAGAAATTTCACTTTATATAATATATTTTTAACTAAAAATAGTAAAATATGACAAAAATGTCTTAATTTTCTTGTTAATTACTCGTCTATTTATCTATTTATCGACAATTTGTTGATGGCATCTAATAGATAATTTTATTGTCTATCTTTTGGTATATACATGTATTAATTTATCTATTTCCTAAGATGAGAAATTTCACTTTATATAATATATTTTTGACTAAAAATAGTAAAATATGACCAAAATGTCCCACTTTTTTCGTTAATTACTCGTCTATTTATCTATCTATCGACAATTTGTTGATGGTATCTAATAGATAATTTTATTGTCTATCTTTTGGTATATACATGTATCTATTTATCTATTTCCTAAGATGAGAAATTTCACTTTATATAATATATTTTTGACTAAAATTAGTAAAATATGACCAAAGTGTCCCATTTATTTCGTTAATTACTCATCTATTTATCTATCTATCGACAATTTGTTGATGGCATCTAATAGATAATTTTATTGTCTATCTTTTGGTATATACATGTATCAATTTATCTATTTCCTAAGATGAGAAATTTCACTTTATATAATATATTTTTAACTAAAAATGGTTAAATATGACAAAATGTCTTAATTTATTCATTTAGTACTCGTCTATTTATCTATCTATTGAAAGTTTGTTGATGGCATCTAATAGATAATTCTATTGTCTATCTTTTGGTATATACATGTATCTATTTATCTATTTCCTAAGATGAGAAATTTCACTTTATATAATATATTTTTGACTAAAATTAGTAAAATATGACCAAAGTGTCCCATTTATTTCGTTAATTACTCGTCTATTTATCTATCTATCGACAATTTGTTGATGGCATCTAATAGATAATTTTATTGTCTATCTTTTGGTATATACATGTATTAATTTATCTATTTTCTAAGATGAGAAATTTCACTTTATATAATATATTTTTAACTAAAAATAGTAAAATATGACAAAAATGTCTTAATTTTCTTGTTAATTACTCGTCTATTTATCTATCTATCGACAATTTGTTGATGGCATCTAATAGATAATTTTATTGTCTATCTTTTGGTATATACATGTATCAATTTATCTATTTCCTAAGATGAGAAATTTCACTTTATATAATATATTTTTGACTAAAAATAGTAAAATATGACCAAAGTGTCCTATTTATTTCGTTAATTACTCATCTATTTATCTATCTATCGACAATTTGTTGATGGCATCTAATAGATAATTTTATTGTCTATCTTTTGGTATATACATGTATCAATTTATCTATTTCCTAAGATGAGAAATTTCACTTTATGTAATATATTTTTAACTAAAAATGGTTAAATATGACAAAAATGTCTTAATTTATTCATTTAGTACTCGTCTATTTATCTATCTATCGACAATTTGTTGAAAGCATCTAATAGATAATTTTATTGTCTATCTTTTGTTATATACATGTATTAATTTATCTATTTTCTAAGATGAGAAATTTCACTTTATATAATATATTTTTAACTAAAAATAGTAAAATATGACAAAAATGTCTGAATTTTCTTGTCAATTACTCGTCTATTTATCTATTTATCGACAATTTGTTGATGGCATCTAATAGATAATTTTATTGTCTATCGATTGGTTTATACATGTATCTATTTATCTTATTCCTAAGATGAGAAATTTCACTTTATATATTATATTTTTGACTAAAAATTGTAAGATATGACAAAAGTGTCTTAATTATTTCATTTATTACTCATCTATTTATCAATCTATCGACAATTTGTTGATGGCATCTAATAGATAATTTTATTGTCTATCTTTTCGTATATACATGTTCAATTAATCTATTTCATAAGATGAGAAATGTCACTTTATATAATATATTTTTGACAAAATTGTAAAATATGACCAAAGTGTCTTTATTTATTCCTTTATTACTCGTCTATTTATCTATCTATGGAAAATTTGTTGATGGCTACTAGTAAATAATTTTATTGTCTATCTTTTCGTATATACATGTATCAATTTATCTATTTCCTAAGATGAAAAATTTCACTTTATATAATATATTTTTGACTAAAAATTGTAAAATATGACCAAAGTGTCCCACTTTTTTCGTTAATTACTCGTCTATTTATCTATCTATCGACAATTTGTTGAGGGCATCTAATAGATAATTTTATTGTATATCTTTTGGTATATACATGTATCAATTTATCTATTTCCTAAGATGAGAAATTTCACATTATATAATATATTTTTGACTAAAAATAGTAAAATATGACCAAAGTGTCCCACTTTTTTCGTTAATTACTCGTCTATTTATCAATCTATCGACAATTTGTTGATGGCATCTAATAAATAATTTTATTGTCTATATTTTGGTATATACATGTATCTATTTATCTATTTCCTAAGATGAGAAATTTCACTTTATATAATATATTTTTAACTAAAAATGGTTAAATATGACAAAAATGTCTTAATTTATTCATTTAGTACTCGTCTATTTATCTATTTATTGAAAGTTTGTTGATGGCATCTAATAGATAATTCTATTGTCTATCTTTTGGTATATACATGTATCTATTTATCTATTTCATAAGATGAGAAATTCCACTTTATATAATATATTTTTGACTAAAAATAGTAAAATATGACCAAAGTATCCCACTTTTTTCGTTAATTACTCGTCTATTTATCTATCTATCGACAATTTGTTGATGGCATCTAATAGATAATTTTATTGTCTATCTTTTGGTATATACATGTATTAATTTATCTATTTTCTAAGATGAGAAATTTCACTTTATATAATATATTTTTAACTAAAAATAGTAAAATATGACAAAAATGTCTTAATTTTCTTGTTAATTACTCGTCTATTTATCTATTTATCGACAATTTGTTGATGGCATCTAATAGATAATTTTATTGTCTATCGTTTGGTTTATACATGTATCTATTTATCTTATTCCTAAGATGAGAAATTTCACTTTATATATTATATTTTTGACTAAAAATTGTATGATATGACAAAAGTGTCTTAATTATTTCATTTATTACTCATCTATTTATCAATCTATCGACAATTTGTTGATGGCATCTAATAGATAATTTTATTGTCTATCTTTTCGTATATACATGTATCAATTAATCTATTTCATAAGATGAGAAATGTCACTTTATATAATATATTTTTGACAAAATTGTAAAATATGACCAAAGTGTCTTTATTTATTCATTTATTACTCGTCTATTTATCTATCTATGGAAAATTTGTTGATGGCATCTAATAGATAATTTTATTGTCTATCTTTTCGTATATACATGTATCAATTTATCTATTTCCTAAGATGAGAAATTTCACTTTATATAATATATTTTTGACTAAAAATTGTAAAATATGACCAAAGTGTCCCACTTTTTTCGTTAATTACTCGTCTATTTATCTATCTATCGACAATTTGTTGAGGGCATCTAATAGATAATTTTATTGTATATCTTTTGGTATATACATGTATCAATTTATCTATTTCCTAAGATGAGAAATTCCATTTTATATAATATATTTTTGACTAAAAATAGTAAAATATGACCAAAGTGTCCCACTTTTTTCGTTAATTACTCGTCTATTTATCTATCTATCGACAATTTGTTAATGGCATCTAATAGATAATTTTATTGTCTATCTTTTGGTATATACATGTATTAATTTATCTATTTCCTAAGATGAGAAATTTCACTTTATATAATATATTTTTAACTAAAAATAGTAAATATGACAAAAATGTATTAATTTTCTTGTTAATTACTCGTCTATTTATCTATTTATCGACAATTTGTTGATGGCATCTAATAGATAATTTTATTGTCTATCGTTTGGTTTATACATGTATCTATTTATCTTATTCTTAAGATGAGAAATTTCACTTTATATATTATATTTTTGACTAAAAATTGTAAGATATGACAAAAGTGTCTTAATTATTTCATTTATTACTCATCTATTTATCTATCTATCGACAATTTGTTGATGGCATCTAATAGATAATTTTATTGTCTATCTTTTCGTATATACATGTATCAATTTATATATTTCATAAGATGAGAAATGTCACTTTATATAATATATTTTTGACTAAATTGTAAAATATGACCAAAGTGTCTTTATTTATTCATTTATTACTCGTCTATTTATCTGTCTATCGACAATTTGTTGATGGCATCTAATAGATATTTTTATTGTGTATCTTTTGGTATATACATGTATCTATTTATCTCGTTCCTAAGATGAGAAATTTCACTTTATACACTATATTTTAGACTAAAAATAGTAAAATAAGACAAAAGTGTCTAATTATAATTGTTTCATTTATTACTCGTCTATTTATCTATCTATCGACAATTTGTTGATGGCATCTAATAAATAATTTTATTGTCTATCGTTTGGTTTATACATGTATCTATTTATCTATTTCCTAAGATGAGAAATTCCACTTTATATAATATATTTTTGACTAAAAATAGTAAAATATGACCAAAGTGTCCCACTTTTTTCGTTAATTACTCGTCTATTTATCTATCTATCGACAATTTGTTGATAGCATCTAATAGATAATTTTATTGTCTATCTTTTGGAATATACATGTATTAATTTATCTATTTTCTAAGATGAGAAATTTCACTTTATATAATATATTTTTAACTAAAAATAGTAAAATATGACAAAAATGTCTTAATTTTCTTGTTAATTACTCGTCTATTTATCTATTTATCGACAATTTGTTGATGGCATCTAATAGATAATTTTATTGTCTATCGTTTGGTTTATACATGTATCTATTTATCTTATTCCTAAGATGAGAAATTTCACTTTATATATTATATTTTTGACTAAAAATTGTAAGATATGACAAAAGTGTCTTAATTATTTCATTTATTACTCATCTATTTATCAATCTATCGACAATTTGTTGATGGCATCTAATAGATAATTTTATTGTCTATCTTTTCGTATATACATGTATCAATTAATCTATTTCCTAAGATGAGAAATTTCACTTTATATAATATATTTTTGACTAAAAATTGTAAAATATGACCAAAGTGTCCCACTTTTTTCGTTAATTACTCGTCTATTTATCTATCTATCGACAATTTGTTGAGGGCATCTAATAGATAATTTTATTGTATATCTTTTGGTATATACATGTATCTATTTATCTATTTCCTAAGATGAGAAATTTCACTTTATATAATATATTTTTGACTAAAAATAGTAAAATATGACCAAAGTGTCCCATTTATTTCGTTAATTACTCATCTATTTATCTATCTATCGACAATTTGTTGATGGCATCTAATAGATAATTTTATTGTCTATCTTTTGGTATATACATGTATCTATTTATCTATTTCCTAAGATGAGAAATTTCACTTTATATAATATATTTTTAACTAAAAATAGTAAAATATGACCAAAGTGTCCCACTTTTTTCGTTAATTACTCGTCTATTTATCTATCTATCGACAATTTGTTGATAGCATCTAATAGATAATTTTATTGTCTATCTTTTGGTATATACATGTATTAATTTATCTATTTTCTAAGATGAGAAATTTCACTTTATATAATATATTTTTAACTAAAAATAGTAAAATATGACAAAAATGTCTTAATTTTCTTGTTAATTACTCGTCTATTTATCTATTTATCGACAATTTGTTGATGGCATCTAATAGATAATTTTATTGTCTATCGTTTGGTTTATACATGTATCTATTTATCTTATTCCTAAGATGAGAAATTTCACTTTATATATTATATTTTTGACTAAAAATTGTAAGATATGACAAAAGTGTCTTAATTATTTCATTTATTACTCATCTATTTATCAATCTATCGACAATTTGTTGATGGCATCTAATAGATAATTTTATTGTCTATCTTTTCGTATATACATGTATCAATTAATCTATTTCCTAAGATGAAAAATTTCACTTTATATAATATAATTTTGACTAAAAATTGTAAAATATGACCAAAGTGTCCCACTTTTTTCGTTAATTACTCGTCTATTTATCTATCTATCGACAATTTGTTGAGGGCATCTAATAGATAATTTTATTGTATATCTTTTGGTATATACATGTATCAATTTATCTATTTCCTAAGATGAGAAATTTCACTTTATATAATATATTTTTGACTAAAAATAGTAAAATAATGACCAAAGTGTCCCACTTTTTTCGTTAATTACTCGTCTATTTATCAATCTATCGACAATTTGTTGATGGCATCTAATAAATAATTTTATTGTCTATATTTTGGTATATACATGTATCTATTTCCTAAGATGAGAAATTTCACTTTATATAATATATTTTTAACTAAAAATGGTTAAATATGACAAAAATGTCTTAATTTATTCATTTAGTACTCGTCTATTTATCTATTTATTGAAAGTTTGTTGATGGCATCTAATAGATAATTCTATTGTCTATCTTTTGGTATATACATGTATCTATTTATCTATTTCATAAGATGAGAAATTCCACTTTATATAATATATTTTTGACTAAAAATAGTAAAATATGACCAAAGTATCCCACTTTTTTCGTTAATTACTCGTCTATTTATCTATCTATCGACAATTTGTTGATGGCATCTAATAGATAATTTTATTGTCTATCTTTTGGTATATACATGTATTAATTTATCTATTTTCTAAGATGAGAAATTTCACTTTATATAATATATTTTTAACTAAAAATAGTAAAATATGACAAAAATGTCTTAATTTTCTTGTTAATTACTCGTCTATTTATCTATTTATCGACAATTTGTTGATGGCATCTAATAGATAATTTTATTGTCTATCGTTTGGTTTATACATGTATCTATTTATCTTATTCCTAAGATGAGAAATTTCACTTTATATATTATATTTTTGACTAAAAATTGTATGATATGACAAAAGTGTCTTAATTATTTCATTTATTACTCATCTATTTATCAATCTATCGACAATTTGTTGATGGCATCTAATAGATAATTTTATTGTCTATCTTTTCGTATATACATGTATCAATTAATCTATTTCATAAGATGAGAAATGTCACTTTATATAATATATTTTTGACAAAATTGTAAAATATGACCAAAGTGTCTTTATTTATTCATTTATTACTCGTCTATTTATCTATCTATGGAAAATTTGTTGATGGCATCTAATAGATAATTTTATTGTCTATCTTTTCGTATATACATGTATCAATTTATCTATTTCCTAAGATGAGAAATTTCACTTTATATAATATATTTTTGACTAAAAATTGTAAAATATGACCAAAGTGTCCCACTTTTTTCGTTAATTACTCGTCTATTTATCTATCTATCGACAATTTGTTGAGGGCATCTAATAGATAATTTTATTGTATATCTTTTGGTATATACATGTATCAATTTATCTATTTCCTAAGATGAGAAATTCCATTTTATATAATATATTTTTGACTAAAAATAGTAAAATATGACCAAAGTGTCCCACTTTTTTCGTTAATTACTCGTCTATTTATCTATCTATCGACAATTTGTTAATGGCATCTAATAGATAATTTTATTGTCTATCTTTTGGTATATACATGTATTAATTTATCTATTTCCTAAGATGAGAAATTTCACTTTATATAATATATTTTTAACTAAAAATAGTAAATATGACAAAAATGTATTAATTTTCTTGTTAATTACTCGTCTATTTATCTATTTATCGACAATTTGTTGATGGCATCTAATAGATAATTTTATTGTCTATCGTTTGGTTTATACATGTATCTATTTATCTTATTCTTAAGATGAGAAATTTCACTTTATATATTATATTTTTGACTAAAAATTGTAAGATTTGACAAAAGTGTCTTAATTATTTCATTTATTACTCGTCTATATATCAATCTATCGAAAATTTGTTGATGGCATCTAATAGATAATTTTATTGTCTATCTTTTCGTATATACATGTATCTATTTATCTATTTCCTAAGATGAGAAATTTCATTTTATATAATATATTTTTAACTAAAAATAGTAAAATATGACAAAAATGTCTTAATTTTCTTGATAATTACTCGTCTATTTATTTATTTATCGACAATTTGTTGATGGCATCTAATAGATAATTTTATTGTCTATCTTTTGGTATATACATGTATCTATTTATCTTATTCTTAAGATGAGAAATTCCACTTTATATAATATATTTTTGACTAAAAATAGCAAAATATGACCAAAGTGTCCCAATTTTTTCGTTAATTACTCGTCTATTTATCTATCTATTGACAATTTGTTGATGGCATCTAATAGATAATTTTACTGTCTATCTTTTTGTATATACATATATCTATTTATCTATTTCCTAAGATGAGAAATTTCACTTTATATAATATATTTTTAACTAAAAATAGTAAAATATGACAAAAATGTCTTAATTTTCTTGTTAATTACTCGTCTATTTATCTATTTATCGACAATTTGTTGATGGCATCTAATAGATAATTTTATTGTCTATCTTTTGGTATATACATGTATTAATTTATCTATTTCCTAAGATGAGAAATTTCACTTTATATAATATATTTTTGACTAAAAATAGTAAAATATGACCAAAATGTCCCACTTTTTTCGTTAATTACTCGTCTATTTATCTATCTATCGACAATTTGTTGATGGTATCTAATAGATAATTTTATTGTCTATCTTTTGGTATATACATGTATCTATTTATCTATTTCCTAAGATGAGAAATTTCACTTTATATAATATATTTTTGACTAAAATTAGTAAAATATGACCAAAGTGTCCCATTTATTTCGTTAATTACTCATCTATTTATCTATCTATCGACAATTTGTTGATGGCATCTAATAGATAATTTTATTGTCTATCTTTTGGTATATACATGTATCAATTTATCTATTTCCTAAGATGAGAAATTTCACTTTATATAATATATTTTTAACTAAAAATGGTTAAATATGACAAAATGTCTTAATTTATTCATTTAGTACTCGTCTATTTATCTATCTATTGAAAGTTTGTTGATGGCATCTAATAGATAATTCTATTGTCTATCTTTTGGTATATACATGTATCTATTTATCTATTTCCTAAGATGAGAAATTCCACTTTATATAATATATTTTTGACTAAAAATAGTAAAATATGACCAAAGTGTCCCACTTTTTTCGTTAATTACTCGTCTATTTATCTATCTATCGACAATTTGTTGATGGCATCTAATAGATAATTTTATTGTCTATCTTTTGGTATATACATGTATTAATTTATCTATTTTCTAAGATGAGAAATTTCACTTTATATAATATATTTTTAACTAAAAATAGTAAAATATGACAAAAATGTCTTAATTTTCTTGTTAATTACTCGTCTATTTATCTATCTATCGACAATTTGTTGATGGCATCTAATAGATAATTTTATTGTCTATCTTTTGGTATATACATGTATCAATTTATCTATTTCCTAAGATGAGAAATTTCACTTTATATAATATATTTTTGACTAAAAATAGTAAAATATGACCAAAGTGTCCTATTTATTTCGTTAATTACTCATCTATTTATCTATCTATCGACAATTTGTTGATGGCATCTAATAGATAATTTTATTGTCTATCTTTTGGTATATACATGTATCAATTTATCTATTTCCTAAGATGAGAAATTTCACTTTATGTAATATATTTTTAACTAAAAATGGTTAAATATGACAAAAATGTCTTAATTTATTCATTTAGTACTCGTCTATTTATCTATCTATCGACAATTTGTTGAAAGCATCTAATAGATAATTTTATTGTCTATCTTTAGTTATATACATGTATTAATTTATCTATTTTCTAAGATGAGAAATTTCACTTTATATAATATATTTTTAACTAAAAATAGTAAAATATGACAAAAATGTCTGAATTTTCTTGTCAATTACTCGTCTATTTATCTATTTATCGACAATTTGTTGATGGCATCTAATAGATAATTTTATTGTCTATCGATTGGTTTATACATGTATCTATTTATCTTATTCCTAAGATGAGAAATTTCACTTTATATATTATATTTTTGACTAAAAATTGTAAGATATGACAAAAGTGTCTTAATTATTTCATTTATTACTCATCTATTTATCAATCTATCGACAATTTGTTGATGGCATCTAATAGATAATTTTATTGTCTATCTTTTCGTATATACATGTTCAATTAATCTATTTCATAAGATGAGAAATGTCACTTTATATAATATATTTTTGACAAAATTGTAAAATATGACCAAAGTGTCTTTATTTATTCCTTTATTACTCGTCTATTTATCTATCTATGGAAAATTTGTTGATGGCTACTAGTAAATAATTTTATTGTCTATCTTTTCGTATATACATGTATCAATTTATCTATTTCCTAAGATGAAAAATTTCACTTTATATAATATATTTTTGACTAAAAATTGTAAAATATGACCAAAGTGTCCCACTTTTTTCGTTAATTACTCGTCTATTTATCTATCTATCGACAATTTGTTGAGGGCATCTAATAGATAATTTTATTGTATATCTTTTGGTATATACATGTATCAATTTATCTATTTCCTAAGATGAGAAATTTCACATTATATAATATATTTTTGACTAAAAATAGTAAAATATGACCAAAGTGTCCCACTTTTTTCGTTAATTACTCGTCTATTTATCAATCTATCGACAATTTGTTGATGGCATCTAATAAATAATTTTATTGTCTATATTTTGGTATATACATGTATCTATTTATCTATTTCCTAAGATGAGAAATTTCACTTTATATAATATATTTTTAACTAAAAATGGTTAAATATGACAAAAATGTCTTAATTTATTCATTTAGTACTCGTCTATTTATCTATTTATTGAAAGTTTGTTGATGGCATCTAATAGATAATTCTATTGTCTATCTTTTGGTATATACATGTATCTATTTATCTATTTCATAAGATGAGAAATTCCACTTTATATAATATATTTTTGACTAAAAATAGTAAAATATGACCAAAGTATCCCACTTTTTTCGTTAATTACTCGTCTATTTATCTATCTATCGACAATTTGTTGATGGCATCTAATAGATAATTTTATTGTCTATCTTTTGGTATATACATGTATTAATTTATCTATTTTCTAAGATGAGAAATTTCACTTTATATAATATATTTATAACTAAAAATAGTAAAATATGACAAAAATGTCTTAATTTTCTTGTTAATTACTCGTCTATTTATCTATTTATCGACAATTTGTTGATGGCATCTAATAGATAATTTTATTGTCTATCGTTTGGTTTATACATGTATCTATTTATCTTATTCCTAAGATGAGAAATTTCACTTTATATATTATATTTTTGACTAAAAATTGTAAGATATGACAAAAGTGTCTTAATTATTTCATTTATTACTCATCTATTTATCAATCTATCGACAATTTGTTGATGGCATCTAATAGATAATTTTATTGTCTATCTTTTCGTATATACATGTATCAATTAATCTATTTCCTAAGATGAAAAATTTCACTTTATATAATATAATTTTGACTAAAAATTGTAAAATATGACCAAAGTGTCCCACTTTTTTCGTTAATTACTCGTCTATTTATCTATCTATCGACAATTTGTTGAGGGCATCTAATAGATAATTTTATTGTATATCTTTTGGTATATACATGTATCAATTTATCTATTTCCTAAGATGAGAAATTTCACTTTATATAATATATTTTTGACTAAAAATAGTAAAATAATGACCAAAGTGTCCCACTTTTTTCGTTAATTACTCGTCTATTTATCAATCTATCGACAATTTGTTGATGGCATCTAATAAATAATTTTATTGTCTATATTTTGGTATATACATGTATCTATTTATCTATTTCCTAAGATGAGAAATTTCACTTTATATAATATATTTTTAACTAAAAATGGTTAAATATGACAAAAATGTCTTAATTTATTCATTTAGTACTCGTCTATTTATCTATTTATTGAAAGTTTGTTGATGGCATCTAATAGATAATTCTATTGTCTATCTTTTGGTATATACATGTATCTATTTATCTATTTCATAAGATGAGAAATTCCACTTTATATAATATATTTTTGACTAAAAATAGTAAAATATGACCAAAGTATCCCACTTTTTTCGTTAATTACTCGTCTATTTATCTATCTATCGACAATTTGTTGATGGCATCTAATAGATAATTTTATTGTCTATCTTTTGGTATATACATGTATTAATTTATCTATTTTCTAAGATGAGAAATTTCACTTTATATAATATATTTTTAACTAAAAATAGTAAAATATGACAAAAATGTCTTAATTTTCTTGTTAATTACTCGTCTATTTATCTATTTATCGACAATTTGTTGATGGCATCTAATAGATAATTTTATTGTCTATCGTTTGGTTTATACATGTATCTATTTATCTTATTCCTAAGATGAGAAATTTCACTTTATATATTATATTTTTGACTAAAATTTGTATGATATGACAAAAGTGTCTTAATTATTTCATTTATTACTCATCTATTTATCAATCTATCGACAATTTGTTGATGGCATCTAATAGATAATTTTATTGTCTATCTTTTCGTATATACATGTATCAATTAATCTATTTCATAAGATGAGAAATGTCACTTTATATAATATATTTTTGACAAAATTGTAAAATATGACCAAAGTGTCTTTATTTATTCATTTATTACTCGTCTATTTATCTATCTATGGAAAATTTGTTGATGGCATCTAATAGATAATTTTATTGTCTATCTTTTCGTATATACATGTATCAATTTATCTATTTCCTAAGATGAGAAATTTCACTTTATATAATATATTTTTGACTAAAAATTGTAAAATATGACCAAAGTGTCCCACTTTTTTCGTTAATTACTCGTCTATTTATCTATCTATCGACAATTTGTTGAGGGCATCTAATAGATAATTTTATTGTATATCTTTTGGTATATACATGTATCAATTTATCTATTTCCTAAGATGAGAAATTCCATTTTATATAATATATTTTTGACTAAAAATAGTAAAATATGACCAAAGTGTCCCACTTTTTTCGTTAATTACTCGTCTATTTATCTATCTATCGACAATTTGTTAATGGCATCTAATAGATAATTTTATTGTCTATCTTTTGGTATATACATGTATTAATTTATCTATTTCCTAAGATGAGAAATTTCACTTTATATAATATATTTTTAACTAAAAATAGTAAATATGACAAAAATGTATTAATTTTCTTGTTAATTACTCGTCTATTTATCTATTTATCGACAATTTGTTGATGGCATCTAATAGATAATTTTATTGTCTATCGTTTGGTTTATACATGTATCTATTTATCTTATTCTTAAGATGAGAAATTTCACTTTATATATTATATTTTTGACTAAAAATTGTAAGATTTGACAAAAGTGTCTTAATTATTTCATTTATTACTCGTCTATATATCAATCTATCGAAAATTTGTTGATGGCATCTAATAGATAATTTTATTGTCTATCTTTTCGTATATACATGTATCTATTTATCTATTTCCTAAGATGAGAAATTTCATTTTATATAATATATTTTTAACTAAAAATAGTAAAATATGACAAAAATGTCTTAATTTTCTTGATAATTACTCGTCTATTTATTTATTTATCGACAATTTGTTGATGGCATCTAATAGATAATTTTATTGTCTATCTTTTGGTATATACATGTATCTATTTATCTTATTCTTAAGATGAGAAATTCCACTTTATATAATATATTTTTGACTAAAAATAGCAAAATATGACCAAAGTGTCCCAATTTTTTCGTTAATTACTCGTCTATTTATCTATCTATTGACAATTTGTTGATGGCATCTAATAGATAATTTTACTGTCTATCTTTTTGTATATACATATATCTATTTATCTATTTCCTAAGATGAGAAATTTCACTTTATATAATATATTTTTAACTAAAAATAGTAAAATATGACAAAAATGTCTTAATTTTCTTGTTAATTACTCGTCTATTTATCTATTTATCGACAATTTGTTGATGGCATCTAATAGATAATTTTATTGTCTATCTTTTGGTATATACATGTATTAATTTATCTATTTCCTAAGATGAGAAATTTCACTTTATATAATATATTTTTGACTAAAAATAGTAAAATATGACCAAAATGTCCCACTTTTTTCGTTAATTACTCGTCTATTTATCTATCTATCGACAATTTGTTGATGGTATCTAATAGATAATTTTATTGTCTATCTTTTGGTATATACATGTATCTATTTATCTATTTCCTAAGATGAGAAATTTCACTTTATATAATATATTTTTGACTAAAATTAGTAAAATATGACCAAAGTGTCCCATTTATTTCGTTAATTACTCATCTATTTATCTATCTATCGACAATTTGTTGATGGCATCTAATAGATAATTTTATTGTCTATCTTTTGGTATATACATGTATCAATTTATCTATTTCCTAAGATGAGAAATTTCACTTTATATAATATATTTTTAACTAAAAATGGTTAAATATGACAAAATGTCTTAATTTATTCATTTAGTTCTCGTCTATTTATCTATCTATTGAAAGTTTGTTGATGGCATCTAATAGATAATTCTATTGTCTATCTTTTGGTATATACATGTATCTATTTATCTATTTCCTAAGATGAGAAATTCCACTTTATATAATATATTTTTGACTAAAAATAGTAAAATATGACCAAAGTGTCCCACTTTTTTCGTTAATTACTCGTCTATTTATCTATCTATCGACAATTTGTTGATGGCATCTAATAGATAATTTTATTGTCTATCTTTTGGTATATACATGTATTAATTTATCTATTTTCTAAGATGAGAAATTTCACTTTATATAATATATTTTTAACTAAAAATAGTAAAATATGACAAAAATGTCTTAATTTTCTTGTTAATTACTCGTCTATTTATCTATCTATCGACAATTTGTTGATGGCATCTAATAGATAATTTTATTGTCTATCTTTTGGTATATACATGTATCAATTTATCTATTTCCTAAGATGAGAAATTTCACTTTATATAATATATTTTTGACTAAAAATAGTAAAATATGACCAAAGTGTCCTATTTATTTCGTTAATTACTCATCTATTTATCTATCTATCGACAATTTGTTGATGGCATCTAATAGATAATTTTATTGTCTATCTTTTGGTTTATACATGTATCAATTTATCTATTTCCTAAGATGATAAATTTCACTTTATGTAATATATTTTTAACTAAAAATGGTTAAATATGACAAAAATGTCTTAATTTATTCATTTAGTACTCGTCTATTTATCTATCTATCGACAATTTGTTGAAAGCATCTAATAGATAATTTTATTGTCTATCTTTTGTTATATACATGTATTAATTTATCTATTTTCTAAGATGAGAAATTTCACTTTATATAATATATTTTTAACTAAAAATAGTAAAATATGACAAAAATGTCTGAATTTTCTTGTCAATTACTCGTCTATTTATCTATTTATCGACAATTTGTTGATGGCATCTAATAGATAATTTTATTGTCTATCGATTGGTTTATACATGTATCTATTTATCTTATTCCTAAGATGAGAAATTTCACTTTATATAATATATTTTTGACTAAAAATTGTAAGATATGACAAAAGTGTCTTAATTATTTCATTTATTACTCATCTATTTATCAATCTATCGACAATTTGTTGATGGCATCTAATAGATAATTTTATTGTCTATCTTTTCGTATATACATGTTCAATTAATCTATTTCATAAGATGAGAAATGTCACTTTATATAATATATTTTTGACAAAATTGTAAAATATGACCAAAGTGTCTTTATTTATTCCTTTATTACTCGTCTATTTATCTATCTATGGAAAATTTGTTGATGGCTACTAGTAAATAATTTTATTGTCTATCTTTTCGTATATACATGTATCAATTTATCTATTTCCTAAGATGAAAAATTTCACTTTATATAATATATTTTTGACTAAAAATTGTAAAATATGACCAAAGTGTCCCACTTTTTTCGTTAATTACTCGTCTATTTATCTATCTATCGACAATTTGTTGAGGGCATCTAATAGATAATTTTATTGTATATCTTTTGGTATATACATGTATCAATTTATCTATTTCCTAAGATGAGAAATTTCACATTATATAATATATTTTTGACTAAAAATAGTAAAATATGACCAAAGTGTCCCACTTTTTTCGTTAATTACTCGTCTATTTATCAATCTATCGACAATTTGTTGATGGCATCTAATAAATAATTTTATTGTCTATATTTTGGTATATACATGTATCTATTTATCTATTTCCTAAGATGAGAAATTTCACTTTATATAATATATTTTTAACTAAAAATGGTTAAATATGACAAAAATGTCTTAATTTATTCATTTAGTACTCGTCTATTTATCTATTTATTGAAAGTTTCTTGATGGCATCTAATAGATAATTCTATTGTCTATCTTTTGGTATATACATGTATCTATTTATCTATTTCATAAGATGAGAAATTCCACTTTATATAATATATTTTTGACTAAAAATAGTAAAATATGACCAAAGTATCCCACTTTTTTCGTTAATTACTCGTCTATTTATCTATCTATCGACAATTTGTTGAGGGCATCTAATAGATAATTTTATTGTATATCTTTTGGTATATACATGTATCAATTTATCTATTTCCTAAGATGAGAAATTCCATTTTATATAATATATTTTTGACTAAAAATAGTAAAATATGACCAAAGTGTCCCACTTTTTTCGTTAATTACTCGTCTATTTATCTATCTATCGACAATTTGTTAATGGCATCTAATAGATAATTTTATTGTCTATCTTTTGGTATATACATGTATTAATTTATCTATTTCCTAAGATGAGAAATTTCACTTTATATAATATATTTTTAACTAAAAATAGTAAATATGACAAAAATGTATTAATTTTCTTGTTAATTACTCGTCTATTTATCTATTTATCGACAATTTGTTGATGGCATCTAATAGATAATTTTATTGTCTATCGTTTGGTTTATACATGTATCTATTTATCTTATTCTTAAGATGAGAAATTTCACTTTATATATTATATTTTTGACTAAAAATTGTAAGATTTGACAAAAGTGTCTTAATTATTTCATTTATTACTCGTCTATATATCAATCTATCGAAAATTTGTTGATGGCATCTAATAGATAATTTTATTGTCTATCTTTTCGTATATACATGTATCTATTTATCTATTTCCTAAGATGAGAAATTTCATTTTATATAATATATTTTTAACTAAAAATAGTAAAATATGACAAAAATGTCTTAATTTTCTTGATAATTACTCGTCTATTTATTTATTTATCGACAATTTGTTGATGGCATCTAATAGATAATTTTATTGTCTATCTTTTGGTATATACATGTATCTATTTATCTTATTCTTAAGATGAGAAATTCCACTTTATATAATATATTTTTGACTAAAAATAGCAAAATATGACCAAAGTGTCCCAATTTTTTCGTTAATTACTCGTCTATTTATCTATCTATTGACAATTTGTTGATGGCATCTAATAGATAATTTTACTGTCTATCTTTTTGTATATACATATATCTATTTATCTATTTCCTAAGATGAGAAATTTCACTTTATATAATATATTTTTAACTAAAAATAGTAAAATATGACAAAAATGTCTTAATTTTCTTGTTAATTACTCGTCTATTTATCTATTTATCGACAATTTGTTGATGGCATCTAATAGATAATTTTATTGTCTATCTTTTGGTATATACATGTATTAATTTATCTATTTCCTAAGATGAGAAATTTCACTTTATATAATATATTTTTGACTAAAAATAGTAAAATATGACCAAAATGTCCCACTTTTTTCGTTAATTACTCGTCTATTTATCTATCTATCGACAATTTGTTGATGGTATCTAATAGATAATTTTATTGTCTATCTTTTGGTATATACATGTATCTATTTATCTATTTCCTAAGATGAGAAATTTCACTTTATATAATATATTTTTGACTAAAATTAGTAAAATATGACCAAAGTGTCCCATTTATTTCGTTAATTACTCATCTATTTATCTATCTATCGACAATTTGTTGATGGCATCTAATAGATAATTTTATTGTCTATCTTTTGGTATATACATGTATCAATTTATCTATTTCCTAAGATGAGAAATTTCACTTTATATAATATATTTTTAACTAAAAATGGTTAAATATGACAAAATGTCTTAATTTATTCATTTAGTACTCGTCTATTTATCTATCTATTGAAAGTTTGTTGATGGCATCTAATAGATAATTCTATTGTCTATCTTTTGGTATATACATGTATCTATTTATCTATTTCCTAAGATGAGAAATTCCACTTTATATAATATATTTTTGACTAAAAATAGTAAAATATGACCAAAGTGTCCCACTTTTTTCGTTAATTACTCGTCTATTTATCTATCTATCGACAATTTGTTGATGGCATCTAATAGATAATTTTATTGTCTATCTTTTGGTATATACATGTATTAATTTATCTATTTTCTAAGATGAGAAATTTCACTTTATATAATATATTTTTAACTAAAAATAGTAAAATATGACAAAAATGTCTTAATTTTCTTGTTAATTACTCGTCTATTTATCTATCTATCGACAATTTGTTGATGGCATCTAATAGATAATTTTATTGTCTATCTTTTGGTATATACATGTATCAATTTATCTATTTCCTAAGATGAGAAATTTCACTTTATATAATATATTTTTGACTAAAAATAGTAAAATATGACCAAAGTGTCCTATTTATTTCGTTAATTACTCATCTATTTATCTATCTATCGACAATTTGTTGATGGCATCTAATAGATAATTTTATTGTCTATCTTTTGGTATATACATGTATCAATTTATCTATTTCCTAAGATGAGAAATTTCACTTTATGTAATATATTTTTAACTAAAAATGGTTAAATATGACAAAAATGTCTTAATTTATTCATTTAGTACTCGTCTATTTATCTATCTATCGACAATTTGTTGAAAGCATCTAATAGATAATTTTATTGTCTATCTTTTGTTATATACATGTATTAATTTATCTATTTTCTAAGATGAGAAATTTCACTTTATATAATATATTTTTAACTAAAAATAGTAAAATATGACAAAAATGTCTGAATTTTCTTGTCAATTACTCGTCTATTTATCTATTTATCGACAATTTGTTGATGGCATCTAATAGATAATTTTATTGTCTATCGATTGGTTTATACATGTATCTATTTATCTTATTCCTAAGATGAGAAATTTCACTTTATATATTATATTTTTGACTAAAAATTGTAAGATATGACAAAAGTGTCTTAATTATTTCATTTATTACTCATCTATTTATCAATCTATCGACAATTTGTTGATGGCATCTAATAGATAATTTTATTGTCTATCTTTTCGTATATACATGTTCAATTAATCTATTTCATAAGATGAGAAATGTCACTTTATATAATATATTTTTGACAAAATTGTAAAATATGACCAAAGTGTCTTTATTTATTCCTTTATTACTCGTCTATTTATCTATCTATGGAAAATTTGTTGATGGCTACTAGTAAATAATTTTATTGTCTATCTTTTCGTATATACATGTATCAATTTATCTATTTCCTAAGATGAAAAATTTCACTTTATATAATATATTTTTGACTAAAAATTGTAAAATATGACCAAAGTGTCCCACTTTTTTCGTTAATTACTCGTCTATTTATCTATCTATCGACAATTTGTTGAGGGCATCTAATAGATAATTTTATTGTATATCTTTTGGTATATACATGTATCAATTTATCTATTTCCTAAGATGAGAAATTTCACATTATATAATATATTTTTGACTAAAAATAGTAAAATATGACCAAAGTGTCCCACTTTTTTCGTTAATTACTCGTCTATTTATCAATCTATCGACAATTTGTTGATGGCATCTAATAAATAATTTTATTGTCTATATTTTGGTATATACATGTATCTATTTATCTATTTCCTAAGATGAGAAATTTCACTTTATATAATATATTTTTAACTAAAAATGGTTAAATATGACAAAAATGTCTTAATTTATTCATTTAGTACTCGTCTATTTATCTATTTATTGAAAGTTTGTTGATGGCATCTAATAGATAATTCTATTGTCTATCTTTTGGTATATACATGTATCTATTTATCTATTTCATAAGATGAGAAATTCCACTTTATATAATATATTTTTGACTAAAAATAGTAAAATATGACCAAAGTATCCCACTTTTTTCGTTAATTACTCGTCTATTTATCTATCTATCGACAATTTGTTGATGGCATCTAATAGATAATTTTATTGTCTATCTTTTGGTATATACATGTATTAATTTATCTATTTTCTAAGATGAGAAATTTCACTTTATATAATATATTTATAACTAAAAATAGTAAAATATGACAAAAATGTCTTAATTTTCTTGTTAATTACTCGTCTATTTATCTATTTATCGACAATTTGTTGATGGCATCTAATAGATAATTTTATTGTCTATCGTTTGGTTTATACATGTATCTATTTATCTTATTCCTAAGATGAGAAATTTCACTTTATATATTATATTTTTGACTAAAAATTGTAAGATATGACAAAAGTGTCTTAATTATTTCATTTATTACTCATCTATTTATCAATCTATCGACAATTTGTTGATGGCATCTAATAGATAATTTTATTGTCTATCTTTTCGTATATACATGTATCAATTAATCTATTTCCTAAGATGAAAAATTTCACTTTATATAATATAATTTTGACTAAAAATTGTAAAATATGACCAAAGTGTCCCACTTTTTTCGTTAATTACTCGTCTATTTATCTATCTATCGACAATTTGTTGAGGGCATCTAATAGATAATTTTATTGTATATCTTTTGGTATATACATGTATCAATTTATCTATTTCCTAAGATGAGAAATTTCACTTTATATAATATATTTTTGACTAAAAATAGTAAAATAATGACCAAAGTGTCCCACTTTTTTCGTTAATTACTCGTCTATTTATCAATCTATCGACAATTTGTTGATGGCATCTAATAAATAATTTTATTGTCTATATTTTGGTATATACATGTATCTATTTATCTATTTCCTAAGATGAGAAATTTCACTTTATATAATATATTTTTAACTAAAAATGGTTAAATATGACAAAAATGTCTTAATTTATTCATTTAGTACTCGTCTATTTATCTATTTATTGAAAGTTTGTTGATGGCATCTAATAGATAATTCTATTGTCTATCTTTTGGTATATACATGTATCTATTTATCTATTTCATAAGATGAGAAATTCCACTTTATATAATATATTTTTGACTAAAAATAGTAAAATATGACCAAAGTATCCCACTTTTTTCGTTAATTACTCGTCTATTTATCTATCTATCGACAATTTGTTGATGGCATCTAATAGATAATTTTATTGTCTATCTTTTGGTATATACATGTATTAATTTATCTATTTTCTAAGATGAGAAATTTCACTTTATATAATATATTTTTAACTAAAAATAGTAAAATATGACAAAAATGTCTTAATTTTCTTGTTAATTACTCGTCTATTTATCTATTTATCGACAATTTGTTGATGGCATCTAATAGATAATTTTATTGTCTATCGTTTGGTTTATACATGTATCTATTTATCTTATTCCTAAGATGAGAAATTTCACTTTATATATTATATTTTTGACTAAAAATTGTATGATATGACAAAAGTGTCTTAATTATTTCATTTATTACTCATCTATTTATCAATCTATCGACAATTTGTTGATGGCATCTAATAGATAATTTTATTGTCTATCTTTTCGTATATACATGTATCAATTAATCTATTTCATAAGATGAGAAATGTCACTTTATATAATATATTTTTGACAAAATTGTAAAATATGACCAAAGTGTCTTTATTTATTCATTTATTACTCGTCTATTTATCTATCTATGGAAAATTTGTTGATGGCATCTAATAGATAATTTTATTGTCTATCTTTTCGTATATACATGTATCAATTTATCTATTTCCTAAGATGAGAAATTTCACTTTATATAATATATTTTTGACTAAAAATTGTAAAATATGACCAAAGTGTCCCACTTTTTTCGTTAATTACTCGTCTATTTATCTATCTACGACAATTTGTTGAGGGCATCTAATAGATAATTTTATTGTATATCTTTTGGTATATACATGTATCAATTTATCTATTTCCTAAGATGAGAAATTCCATTTTATATAATATATTTTTGACTAAAAATAGTAAAATATGACCAAAGTGTCCCACTTTTTTCGTTAATTACTCGTCTATTTATCTATCTATCGACAATTTGTTAATGGCATCTAATAGATAATTTTATTGTCTATCTTTTGGTATATACATGTATTAATTTATCTATTTCCTAAGATGAGAAATTTCACTTTATATAATATATTTTTAACTAAAAATAGTAAATATGACAAAAATGTATTAATTTTCTTGTTAATTACTCGTCTATTTATCTATTTATCGACAATTTGTTGATGGCATCTAATAGATAATTTTATTGTCTATCGTTTGGTTTATACATGTATCTATTTATCTTATTCTTAAGATGAGAAATTTCACTTTATATATTATATTTTTGACTAAAAATTGTAAGATTTGACAAAAGTGTCTTAATTATTTCATTTATTACTCGTCTATATATCAATCTATCGAAAATTTGTTGATGGCATCTAATAGATAATTTTATTGTCTATCTTTTCGTATATACATGTATCTATTTATCTATTTCCTAAGATGAGAAATTTCATTTTATATAATATATTTTTAACTAAAAATAGTAAAATATGACAAAAATGTCTTAATTTTCTTGATAATTACTCGTCTATTTATTTATTTATCGACAATTTGTTGATGGCATCTAATAGATAATTTTATTGTCTATCTTTTGGTATATACATGTATCTATTTATCTTATTCTTAAGATGAGAAATTCCACTTTATATAATATATTTTTGACTAAAAATAGCAAAATATGACCAAAGTGTCCCAATTTTTTCGTTAATTACTCGTCTATTTATCTATCTATTGACAATTTGTTGATGGCATCTAATAGATAATTTTACTGTCTATCTTTTTGTATATACATATATCTATTTATCTATTTCCTAAGATGAGAAATTTCACTTTATATAATATATTTTTAACTAAAAATAGTAAAATATGACAAAAATGTCTTAATTTTCTTGTTAATTACTCGTCTATTTATCTATTTATCGACAATTTGTTGATGGCATCTAATAGATAATTTTATTGTCTATCTTTTGGTATATACATGTATTAATTTATCTATTTCCTAAGATGAGAAATTTCACTTTATATAATATATTTTTGACTAAAAATAGTAAAATATGACCAAAATGTCCCACTTTTTTCGTTAATTACTCGTCTATTTATCTATCTATCGACAATTTGTTGATGGTATCTAATAGATAATTTTATTGTCTATCTTTTGGTATATACATGTATCTATTTATCTATTTCCTAAGATGAGAAATTTCACTTTATATAATATATTTTTGACTAAAATTAGTAAAATATGACCAAAGTGTCCCATTTATTTCGTTAATTACTCATCTATTTATCTATCTATCGACAATTTGTTGATGGCATCTAATAGATAATTTTATTGTCTATCTTTTGGTATATACATGTATCAATTTATCTATTTCCTAAGATGAGAAATTTCACTTTATATAATATATTTTTAACTAAAAATGGTTAAATATGACAAAATGTCTTAATTTATTCATTTAGTTCTCGTCTATTTATCTATCTATTGAAAGTTTGTTGATGGCATCTAATAGATAATTCTATTGTCTATCTTTTGGTATATACATGTATCTATTTATCTATTTCCTAAGATGAGAAATTCCACTTTATATAATATATTTTTGACTAAAAATAGTAAAATATGACCAAAGTGTCCCACTTTTTTCGTTAATTACTCGTCTATTTATCTATCTATCGACAATTTGTTGATGGCATCTAATAGATAATTTTATTGTCTATCTTTTGGTATATACATGTATTAATTTATCTATTTTCTAAGATGAGAAATTTCACTTTATATAATATATTTTTAACTAAAAATAGTAAAATATGACAAAAATGTCTTAATTTTCTTGTTAATTACTCGTCTATTTATCTATCTATCGACAATTTGTTGATGGCATCTAATAGATAATTTTATTGTCTATCTTTTGGTATATACATGTATCAATTTATCTATTTCCTAAGATGAGAAATTTCACTTTATATAATATATTTTTGACTAAAAATAGTAAAATATGACCAAAGTGTCCTATTTATTTCGTTAATTACTCATCTATTTATCTATCTATCGACAATTTGTTGATGGCATCTAATAGATAATTTTATTGTCTATCTTTTGGTTTATACATGTATCAATTTATCTATTTCCTAAGATGATAAATTTCACTTTATGTAATATATTTTTAACTAAAAATGGTTAAATATGACAAAAATGTCTTAATTTATTCATTTAGTACTCGTCTATTTATCTATCTATCGACAATTTGTTGAAAGCATCTAATAGATAATTTTATTGTCTATCTTTTGTTATATACATGTATTAATTTATCTATTTTCTAAGATGAGAAATTTCACTTTATATAATATATTTTTAACTAAAAATAGTAAAATATGACAAAAATGTCTGAATTTTCTTGTCAATTACTCGTCTATTTATCTATTTATCGACAATTTGTTGATGGCATCTAATAGATAATTTTATTGTCTATCGATTGGTTTATACATGTATCTATTTATCTTATTCCTAAGATGAGAAATTTCACTTTATATATTATATTTTTGACTAAAAATTGTAAGATATGACAAAAGTGTCTTAATTATTTCATTTATTACTCATCTATTTATCAATCTATCGACAATTTGTTGATGGCATCTAATAGATAATTTTATTGTCTATCTTTTCGTATATACATGTTCAATTAATCTATTTCATAAGATGAGAAATGTCACTTTATATAATATATTTTTGACAAAATTGTAAAATATGACCAAAGTGTCTTTATTTATTCCTTTATTACTCGTCTATTTATCTATCTATGGAAAATTTGTTGATGGCTACTAGTAAATAATTTTATTGTCTATCTTTTCGTATATACATGTATCAATTTATCTATTTCCTAAGATGAAAAATTTCACTTTATATAATATATTTTTGACTAAAAATTGTAAAATATGACCAAAGTGTCCCACTTTTTTCGTTAATTACTCGTCTATTTATCTATCTATCGACAATTTGTTGAGGGCATCTAATAGATAATTTTATTGTATATCTTTTGGTATATACATGTATCAATTTATCTATTTCCTAAGATGAGAAATTTCACATTATATAATATATTTTTGACTAAAAATAGTAAAATATGACCAAAGTGTCCCACTTTTTTCGTTAATTACTCGTCTATTTATCAATCTATCGACAATTTGTTGATGGCATCTAATAAATAATTTTATTGTCTATATTTTGGTATATACATGTATCTATTTATCTATTTCCTAAGATGAGAAATTTCACTTTATATAATATATTTTTAACTAAAAATGGTTAAATATGACAAAAATGTCTTAATTTATTCATTTAGTACTCGTCTATTTATCTATTTATTGAAAGTTTGTTGATGGCATCTAATAGATAATTCTATTGTCTATCTTTTGGTATATACATGTATCTATTTATCTATTTCATAAGATGAGAAATTCCACTTTATATAATATATTTTTGACTAAAAATAGTAAAATATGACCAAAGTATCCCACTTTTTTCGTTAATTACTCGTCTATTTATCTATCTATCGACAATTTGTTGATGGCATCTAATAGATAATTTTATTGTCTATCTTTTGGTATATACATGTATTAATTTATCTATTTTCTAAGATGAGAAATTTCACTTTATATAATATATTTTTAACTAAAAATAGTAAAATATGACAAAAATGTCTTAATTTTCTTGTTAATTACTCGTCTATTTATCTATTTATCGACAATTTGTTGATGGCATCTAATAGATAATTTTATTGTCTATCGTTTGGTTTATACATGTATCTATTTATCTTATTCCTAAGATGAGAAATTTCACTTTATATATTATATTTTTGACTAAAAATTGTATGATATGACAAAAGTGTCTTAATTATTTCATTTATTACTCATCTATTTATCAATCTATCGACAATTTGTTGATGGCATCTAATAGATAATTTTATTGTCTATCTTTTCGTATATACATGTATCAATTAATCTATTTCATAAGATGAGAAATGTCACTTTATATAATATATTTTTGACAAAATTGTAAAATATGACCAAAGTGTCTTTATTTATTCATTTATTACTCGTCTATTTATCTATCTATGGAAAATTTGTTGATGGCATCTAATAGATAATTTTATTGTCTATCTTTTCGTATATACATGTATCAATTTATCTATTTCCTAAGATGAGAAATTTCACTTTATATAATATATTTTTGACTAAAAATTGTAAAATATGACCAAAGTGTCCCACTTTTTTCGTTAATTACTCGTCTATTTATCTATCTATCGACAATTTGTTGAGGGCATCTAATAGATAATTTTATTGTATATCTTTTGGTATATACATGTATCAATTTATCTATTTCCTAAGATGAGAAATTCCATTTTATATAATATATTTTTGACTAAAAATAGTAAAATATGACCAAAGTGTCCCACTTTTTTCGTTAATTACTCGTCTATTTATCTATCTATCGACAATTTGTTAATGGCATCTAATAGATAATTTTATTGTCTATCTTTTGGTATATACATGTATTAATTTATCTATTTCCTAAGATGAGAAATTTCACTTTATATAATATATTTTTAACTAAAAATAGTAAATATGACAAAAATGTATTAATTTTCTTGTTAATTACTCGTCTATTTATCTATTTATCGACAATTTGTTGATGGCATCTAATAGATAATTTTATTGTCTATCGTTTGGTTTATACATGTATCTATTTATCTTATTCTTAAGATGAGAAATTTCACTTTATATATTATATTTTTGACTAAAAATTGTAAGATATGACAAAAGTGTCTTAATTATTTCATTTATTACTCATCTATTTATCTATCTATCGACAATTTGTTGATGGCATCTAATAGATAATTTTATTGTCTATCTTTTCGTATATACATGTATCAATTTATATATTTCATAAGATGAGAAATGTCACTTTATATAATATATTTTTGACAAAATTGTAAAATATGACCAAAGTGTCTTTATTTATTCATTTATTACTCGTCTATTTATCTGTTTATCGACAATTTGTTGATGGCATCTAATAGATATTTTTATTGTGTATCTTTTGGTATATACATGTATCTATTTATCTCGTTCCTAAGATGAGAAATTTCACTTTATACACTATATTTTAGACTAAAAATAGTAAAATAAGACAAAAGTGTCTAATTATAATTGTTTCATTTATTACTCGTCTATTTATCTATCTATCGACAATTTGTTGATGGCATCTAATAGATAATTTTATTGTCTATCGTTTGGTTTATACATGTATCTATTTATCTTATTCCTAAGATGAGAAATATCACTTTATATATTATATTTTTGACTAAAAATTGTAAGATATGACAAAAGTGTCTTAATTATTTCATTTATTACTCATCTATTTATCAATCTATCGACAATTTGTTGATGGCATCTAATAGATAATTTTATTGTCTATCTTTTCGTATATACATGTATCAATTAATCTATTTCATAAGATGAGAAATGTCACTTTATATAATATATTTTTGACAAAATTGTAAAATATGACCAAAGTGTCTTTATTTATTCATTTATTACTCGTCTTTTTATCTATCTATGGAAAATTTGTTGATGGCATCTAATAGATAATTTTATTGTCTATCTTTTCGTATATACATGTATCAATTTATCTATTTCCTAAGATGAGAAATTTCTCTTTATATAATATATTTTTGACTAAAAATTGTAAAATATGACCAAAGTGTCCCACTTTTTTCGTTAATTACTCGTCTATTTATCTATCTATCGACAATTTGTTAATGGCATCTAATAGATAATTTTATTGTCTATCTTTTGGTATATACATGTATTAATTTATCTATTTCCTAAGATGAGAAATTTCACTTTATATAATATATTTTTAACTAAAAATAGTAAAATATGACAAAAATGTCTTAATTTTCTTGTTAATTACTCGTCTATTTATCTATTTATCGACAATTTGTTGATGGCATCTAATAGATAATTTTATTGTCTATCGTTTGGTTTATACATGTATCTATTTATCTTATTCTTAAGATGAGAAATTTCACTTTATATATTATATTTTTGACTAAAAATTGTAAGATATGACAAAAGTGTCTTAATTATTTCATTTATTACTCATCTATTTATCTATCTATCGACAATTTGTTAATGGCATCTAATAGATAATTTTATTGTCTATCTTTTCCTATATACATGTATCAATTTATATATTTCATAAGATGAGAAATGTCACTTTATATAATATATTTTTGACAAAATTGTAAAATATGACCAAAGTTTCTTTATTTAATCATTTATTACTCGTCACTCGTGTATTTATCTATCTGTGGAAAATTTGTTGATGGCACCTAATAGATAATTTTATTGTCTATCTTTTCGTATATACATGTATCAATTTATCTATTTCCTAAGATGAGAAATTTCACTTTATATAATATATTTTTTACTAAAAATTGTAAAATATGACAAGTGTCTTAATTTATTCATTTATTACTCGTCTATTTATCTATCTATCGACAATTTGTTGATGGCATCTAATAGATACTTTTATTGTGTATCTTTTGGTATATACATGTATCTATTTATCTCGTTCCTAAGATGAGAAATTTCACTTTATACAATATATTTTAGACTAAAAATAGTAAAATAAGACAAAAGTGTCTAATTATAATTGTTTCATTTATTACTCGTCTATTTATCTATCTATCAACAATTTCTTGATGGCATCTATTAGATAATTTTATCATCTATCTTTTGGTATATACATGTATCTATTTATCTATTTCTTAAGATTCGAAATTTTACTTTATATAAGATATTTTTGACTAAAAAAAGTAAAATATGAAAAAAATGTTGTTAATAATAAATAAAATTGTTGCCAATAATAAAAGCAGTGTTGCCAATAATAAATACACTCCATACGTACACACACACCCTCATACGCACATAGAAATATCAACCCCTGTTTAACTCAGTAACTATCAACAATTCCATGTACGCGAAAAAGCATGAACATACATACAGTCCATACGTACACACACACCCTCATATGCACATAGAAATATCAACCTCAGACAATAACACCATATATACGTGTTTATATGTGTGTGTACATATGTGTATGTTTGTGTGTACATGTGTGTGTACATGTGTATGTGTGTATGTATATAATAATAATAATAATAATAATAATAAATGGTTTATATGGGGGCTGGCAGCACTAAAGATGAAAATATACAAATTACAATATAATTAATTATGAGAAAGATATTTACATGATGAATGTGTACGTGTACATGTGTGTGTACGTGTGTGTATGTGTGTGTGTGTGTGTACATGTGTCTGTACGTGTGTATGTGTATGTGTGTGTGTACATGTGTATGTGTGTGTTTGTGTGTGTGTGTGTATGTGTGTGTATACATGTGTATATGTGTGTATGTATATATGTGTACGTGTGTGTGTGTGTATAATAATAATAATAATAATAATAATAATAAAAGGTTTATTGAGTGAGGCAGCCGAGGGCTGAAAATATACATTAAAAAAAAAATCGTGATGGAGTGGATGATAATATATGGATAAATATAGATGAATGAACAGACATACACAAATACATTCGCGCACATGCACACATAATATTCATTCGCACAAACAGCACACAGACGTACACAGATACAATCACGCATATTCACTCACACATGGACATATATTATGGATACATATATTTATTTGTGCTGTTGGTTTATTAATGAAACTATTGTTGGGATTGGACTATTCTTATATCTGTCTGTCCTGGCTTTTATGGGTTGGAGAAGGTTGAAGTGACGGACATCATGACGGGGTTTGGGTATGGTCGGTGTGAGAAGATTTCGGTGTCGTGGGTGGATTAACAGTTGTTTACTGAAGTCCCAGAGGAGCTGTTGGTGTCTGGTGGCAAGGGATGGTATTGTGAGGGTATTGAGGGCTTGTTGGTAGGTTGTGAATGCTGTACCCAGAATGACACGACATGCTCTCTTCAGTACCCTCTCTAACTGTTGCCTCTGTGTCTGATTGATGGCTGAAGACCAACAAGGGCAGGCGTAAGTAAGTTTGGGAATGATGAAGGTGTTATATATTCCCACCAGTTCCTTCTGCGGTGTTCCTAGAGTCTTCAGTCGCCTTAATATAAACAGGCGGTATGTGGCTGACTGGATGATGGTGCTGATGTGACTTTTCCAGTTAAGTTTGTCATCCAGCATGACACCTAATAACTTGGTGGTGTTCACTATTTGTAGTTGTTGTTGTCCTAATGTTAACACTGGTGGTGGTGGTGGTGTGATAGCAGTGTGAAATTGCATCACTACTGTCTTGTCTTGGTTGATGGAGACGTTGTTGTTGTTGGTCCACGTCTGGAGGTTGTTAAGATGTTGTTGTAAGGGATGGTAGTCAGGAGACATGTTGTTGATGACTGTCCCAACGGTAGAATCATCCACATACTTCCAGCGAAAATCTGCATCTGTCAAGGCGTCGTTGATTAGGATGAGAAAGCTTAGGGGTCCGATTCTTGTCCCTTGGGCCACGCCACATGAGAGGTGTTGTAGTGTAGACAATGTACCTTTGTGACGCACTGCTTGACGTCTGTCACACACGAAGTTTGCCAGACATGCTACTAGACTGGGCTCCACTCCAATATCGATAGCTTTCCTAAGTATTACGTTATGGTCTACTAAATCGAAAGCCTTTCTGAAATCAATGAATGCAAGGGCAACTGAGGTCTTTCTTTTTTCCAGGTTACTGTATATGAAGTCAAGCAGGCTTATGAGACAGTGGGTGGTTGATAATGACTTCATGTTTCCAAATTGTTGGGGGTCAATTACATTTGAGATGTGTGTGTGTATGTACGTGTGTCTGTGTGTGTACGTGTGTG
>JAWZYT010000194.1:77500-105000 GCA_034508575.1 Petrolisthes manimaculis | reverse complement strand
TCCTACTGTTTCTAGCCACTATACACGTGCTAAGTCACCTCTAATGCGGTACCTGGACACTGATATGACGCTGAAGAAGATGTTTTTCCTGTACAAGGAGTGGTTGTTCGACACCAACGAGGAAGAGGAACCTGTCAAGTTCTCTTATTACAAGAAAGTTGTCCGTCGGTATCGTCTAGGTTTTAAGCCCCCCAACACCGATACCTGTTCAAAGTGTGACAGGTACGAGGTCAGCAAGAAGGATGCGAGCACAGAAGAGGAGGCTGTACGTATACAGGCTGACTGGGACGACCACCTGAGATTCGCGAAGGAGGGAATGAAGGCCATGAAGAAGCTGCAGGAGGACGACGACCCCAACACAAGGTGCATCTGTCTTGACCTTCAACAAACCCTTCCAGTTCCTCGTCTCTGTACTAATGTGGCCTACTACAAGCGGAAGTTGTGGGTTTATAACCTGTGTATCCACAACCTTAAGTCCAACAAGAATACCTTTTACCTCTGGGACGAGATGAATGGAGGCAGAGGCAGTGCAGAGATCGTCACGTGTATTGCCAGGTGGATAGATGACGAGTTCAAAGAGGGCAGTTTCACGACTTTAAAGGTGTTCTCAGACAATTGTGGAGGGCAAAATAAGAATATTAATATAATATTGTTTTACCTTCGTCTTATTCACTCCAGCAGACTCCAGAGTATTACCCATTCTTACCTCCTACCTGGGCACAGTTTCATGGCATGCGACCGTGCGTTTGGGCAAATAGAAAAATACATCAGGAGGGTAGTTAATATCTACGACATAAAGGGGTATGCCAGGGCCATCAAACTATGCACTACGTCCAGGTACCACGTCATCGCCCTGAAGAACACAGACTTCCTGGATGTTGAGGTGCTGCAACAGGAATTCACTCACAGGAAGCCCAAGCCGCCCTACAGTTTTCAAGAAGCACGGTCCTTTGAGCTACGCACTACATTCTCAGATGGGTACTTCATCTGCATGGACTACACAGGTGAAGCCCTCGGATCCGTGCGTCTTATGAAGGGACAGGCAAGGTTGAGTCGGCACCTGTTTGATCTGTCACAGACACAGCTGCCCCAGAAATACCCCCAGAAACGACGACTTCAGTCCGGGAAGGTGGAACACCTGCAACAGCTGATGCGGTACATCCCAGAGGCCAACCAGCAGTACCTACAGTACATCATCAGGAAACAGCAGGAACTGGATGACGAGGACAGCAGCGAGGATGAGGACGACGACGTGTTGCAGTACGACAGTGAGGACGAGACCTGTGTGGATGACCCACAACCCAGACAGGAATGACTTCACCTACTCGTACTCGTCCCCAACCATCTACAACTCAACCATCTTGTACTCGTCAACCAGGTAAATGACACAATTTTTTTTTTTTTGTCTATGTTACCATCTTACTATTATTACTTTTTTACCTATTTACCTACTCTGATATTACCTACATTAATATTAATGCATTCGAGGTGAATAACATGTTTCTATTATCTTTATTGTTATTATCGTATTTTTATTAAAGAAATCTGATGTGAACGAAACCTAACGTAACCACTGATAGAATTATAGTGTCTGATATCAAGGAAGGTAATAAAATGTATAATAAAAAAAAGTTTCTGGGGATTAGGGACGTGTTATTAAGCGTTATAAAAACAAATATAAAAATAAAATAGGATAAAAACGCGTTCATAGTTTGCTCTTTCAGAAAGTGTTAAGATAACAAGCTAAATGTTATGGCAGACTTAAAGTAGACATCCTAAGCTTTCATTTAAGACATAAATGAGCTTTCTATCTTAATTAGTTCCGGAGATATCACATTCTGAAAGTCGCAAAACTTTGATCGCGTTTTTCTCCGTTTTTTATTTTTGGCGCTTAGCTCCCTATGTCACCACGCGCCTCATATGAAAATGGCTTTGGCAATAGATACCGAGAACGAAGCAAACCAAACCATAGATCCATCCTGGCCGTGTTGAACTGACGAGGCTCCAATTTGTGATAGTGAGGACAACAATAGTCCAGTTGATGAAAGAAAAACACGAACATGCTTCTTTTATAAGAGAAACAAATGTAAGTTTGGCATCAATGGCCGAGACTGTCCGTTTGCGCACCCGAAATTGTGCTATAAGTACAAAAATAATGGTTTGGACGTCAATGGCGGGTGCAGGGACGGGAATAAATGTAAATTCTTACACCCACCCCTGTGTGAAAAGGGAGTGCTTAAATGAGAAGTGTAAATGACTACATTTGAAAGGAACACGCCGTTACGCGACCAATCACACGACAAACCAACCACAACAGCTGCAACAACCGGCGGTGATGTCAATATCGGGCACAGAGCAGACACCAACCACGGCCAGTACTAATGATTCGGTGCAATGTGCCATGCCACTGCAACCTAAAAGTCACCAGCAGTTGGCAACACAGAAACCAGAGGTTCGTCAAGTACCGTGCGACACGGTAACTCTCCAACCACAGCCACAAAATGACGGTGTGTTGGCTTTTTTAATGCAAGAAATGCAACGACTGCAGACAATGCAGCAGCAAATCCAGCAAATGCTAAAAACAAACCCATGGCAGCACAATCCAACTTTGCAGTCGCAGTTCCCGCCACTCCTGCAAGCAAACTACGCAAGATAGTGACCTGTAATGTGGCAGGTCTTTTACCTTACAAGTTTAAAGGTAAAATAAAGCTACTGGAAGAATATGCGAAACTAGAAAATGCCTTCGCAATTTTGCTTTCAGAAACACACCTAAATGACGACGTCAGAGACGCGGAAGTTAATATACCAAGTTTTACGGCTTTTCGAACCGATCGAACAAGTGGTCGGAAGAAAGGCGGTATTATAACATACCTCAAAGAATTTTTAGCAAGGAAAACGACGGTAATTTTTTCCAGATCCAACTCTTACACAGAAGCACACATGCTCTTTGTAAGTCCCCTCAATACAGTTGTCATTAATATTTATAGACCACCAGCTTGTCCAACCAACAAGTTTATCAATCAGTTGGGGGATATAAGAAGAATCCTAGAAGGACTACCCCCACCTATGCCCACTGTTCTTATTCTTGGTGATCTCAATTTTCCAAGAATAGACTGGGAATCACAGAGTGTTTATGGAGGAACATTGGAAATGAGATCTCAAGCAGAAGCATTATTTATATTTTCGAATGATTTCTGTCTAGAACAAATTATCCGTACACTTACTAGAAACGAAAATATTTTGGATCTGGTTATGGTAAATAATGAAAATTATATTTTCGAGTACCGTGCTGACAAAACTAATTTGTCGGACCACAACATTATCACTTTGACCACCAACATTGACAGGATGAATTCCACAAGAGCAGCTGAGGGACCGTGCCAAACCGACGACTTCGGTAGGTTGAATTTTCTTTCAGAAAAGATTGTCTGGTCAGATGTGAGGGAGAATCTCAATCGAGTTGACTGGGTAAATGAAATGAAGAATTTAGACCCAGATCAACAATACGACTATTTGATTACCAAGTGTTTGGAAATTTGTAAGAAACACGTACTACCTAGAAAGCCTATTCCAAAGGATCGGATACCACACGCCCGAAAATTATTAATGAGGCAACGAGGAAAGCTGAGAAAAAAACATTGCTCTGTACTTGGTGAACAAACAAGGCAAAAACTGGAATTGTCAATGCTGTTGATTGAAGACGAGCTGAAAAAATCTGTGAATAACGAGTACTATCGCAAAGAAGAAGCGGCTGTATCGCGCATAAGGAGCAACCCAAAGTATTTCTATAAATATGCAACAAATAAGTTGAAAACCAAAAGTGGCATAGGACCCTTAATCGATTCGAACAACATGATCGTCGACGAGCCTGATGGGATAGTAGAAATACTAAGTAATCAATACATGGAAACATTTAGCCATCCCCTGACGGATAAAGTCGTTCTCAATCCTGAAGAATTTTTTGCCAACAGCCTAGACCATCCAAGCCTGACTGGCATTGATCTTTCTGTTGGGGAAATAATTCAGGCAATCAAACAGCTGCACATGAACGCAGCTGCTGGCCCAGACCAATTCCCAGCGGCCCTTCTGAAGCAGTGAGCAGGTGAGCTGAGTGCACCGTTACTGGTGCTCTACAGAAACTCACTTCAAATAGGAATGGTTCCGCAGGGTCTAAAAATAGCCAGGATTACGCCAATATTCAAAAGTGGTTCCAAGAGTGCTGCGAAAAACTATAGGCCTGTGGCTCTGACCTCACACATAATGATTTTTTTTGAAAAAACGCTGGTGAGGCATATAACAGCATACCTCGAGGAAAAGCACATCCTAAACATAAACCAACATGGTTTCAGATCAGCTACTGGTACATCACCAGCACGTGCTGAGTGCACTGGAAACCAATACTGACATGGATGTGATACATCTAGACTTCTCAAAGGCTTTTGATAAAGTTGACCATGGGATGCTCTTCCATAAACTGTGGAAAAGTGGTATAACTGGCAGACTAGGCATGTGGCTACATAGCTTCCTAACAAACAGAACTCAGTTTGTGGCTGCAGACGGTGCCGAGTCGACGCCAACACCAGTCACCAGCGGGGTCCCCCAAGGGACGGTGCTCGGCCCGTTTCACTTGATCTTATACATTGCCGATATTGACAACAATGTACAATATTCTCACGTCACCTCCTTTGCGGACGACACCCGAATATCGAGGGAGGTATCATCGAACATTGACCGAGAGTTACTCCAAAACGACCTCCATGCACTTTATGAATGGGATGAACGAAATAACAAGCTCTTCAACAACTGCAAATTTGAAAATATAAACTACACTGTGAGGGGACTAAGAAACTGCACCCCCCAGTACAGTGCCTACGACGGCTCAGACATCGTCGTAAAGACTGACGTCAAAGATCTGGGCGTCACAATCAGTAGTGACTGCAGGTTCGCCAGTCATATCCAGAACATTACTAAAAAGGCACGTTCTCAAATGGGATGGATCTTACGCACATTCCATACACGCGAACTCGAAGCTATGATGACACTCTTTAAGTCTCTGGTCTTACCACTCCTAGAATACTGCTGTGTGCTGTGGGACCCATCCGCAGCTGTACTTAGGCAAACACTAGAAGGAGTACAGAGGACATTTACCACAAAAATACTGGGTGTAAATCATCTTAACTACCGGAAGAGACTGGAAGCTCTCAAACTGTTCTCGCTAGAAAGGCGTCGGGAGAGATATATTATACTGTATGTATATAAGATCCTCTCTGGAAAAATAGCCAACAATACCCATGTCAGATTTTACATGCATCGTCGTCTTGGTCGACGCTGTGTCTCGAGAACAGCAATTTCACGGGCAACCACAAGAATAAAGAACTTGATATTCAACACGTTCTCATCAAAAGCTGCAAGATTATATAATGCTCTTCCAATACACTTGAGGAACATGAAGGAACAGAGCCTAGAAGCATTCAAGAAGCAGCTGGATATATTTCTAAAAAAGATACCCGACCAGCCCAGATTGCCTCAATATCACATCCGGGCAGCGACTAACTCCATCGTCGACCAACTAGCGGTGCAACGGGCTGACGAGCGTTAGTGGTGGTGCACCAGCGTGGCCACGGACGACAAGTGTCATCTGCAACCTACTACTACAGGAACTACAGGTGTGTACGTGTGAGTGTGTGTGTACGTGTGAGTGTGTGTGTACGTGTGTGTGTGTGTGTGTGTGTGTGTGTGTGTGTGTGTGTACATGTGTGTGTACGTGTGTGTGTATATGTGTGTGTACGCGTGTATGTGTGTGTACGTGTGTGTGTGTGTGTGTATGTGTGTGTGTATGTGTGTGTGTACATGTGTGTGTACGTGTGTGTGTACGTGTGTGTGTATATGTGTGTGTACGTGTGTGTGTGTACGTGTGTGTACGTGTGTGTGTGTACGTGTGTGTGAGTGTGTGTATGTGTGTACGTGTGTGTGTGTGTGTGTGTGTGTGTGTGTGTGTGTACGTGTGTGTGAGTGTGTGTATGTGTGTACGTGTGAGTGTGTGTGTGTGTGTGTGTGTGTGTGTGTATATGTGTGTCGAGACCTCATACAGAGAGGACGTGTTCGTGGAGCTCCTCGGATATTAGTACGGCCTGCCATGGCCGGCACCAATCTAGCCGGAGCCACTAATACCGGTCATTGTGGACAATGTTTTGAAGTGAATGACAGTAGCAAGTCAAATGTGGTTAAGTGTATAAAGTGCAAAGGAGGTTTTCACTCTTCGTGTGTATATATGGGTGGAATAAAAGGCACAAATTTGCCTAGGGTAAACTGGGTGTGTAACGACTGTGCTGAAATATTTTGTGAGACGCCCACTAAGAACAGTGATAAGATTGACGAACTAAAAGCTGAAATGAAAGAATTAAAGGAAATGGTGATGAAAGGCTTTGCTGAAATGTGAGGCAAGATGAAAAGTGTTGTGAAAAAATCAAGTGATGAAGTGGGTGTTGTGGTGGAGGAGGCCGTGAGGGAGGGAGTAACGTCGGCAGTGACAAGTGAACGTGACAAGATGGTTACGGAGGTGAAGGCAGAACTTCGTTCGTTACCCGCCAAAATTGCTGATACCAAGGATATAAAACTGAAGAAGCAGTACTCAGAAATAGTAAGTAACAAACCAAACACTATCTTGGCCGTAATCATAAAACCTAAACACGATTCTTGTGCACTAGACACTGAAGAAATTACATCAGTTCTCAAAAATATCCCAGTTATATCGATGAAAACAAACAAAGAAAATCTGACTAAATTGATTCTTCCCACCGAAACAGCAAGGAACAAAGCTTTAGAAGCTCTAGAAGGATCAAACACCTTAACGAACACACATGACATACAAAATGAAAAGAGGTTGAAGCCAAAAATAACAATTCCGTACATACCAGATATAATTGAAGATTCGGAAATTGTACAGTCAATATTAGAGAAGAATCCTTACATTACAGAACTAATAGACCAAGAAAACGAAGTGAAGCTTTTGTTCACGAAACCAGGTTCACAAAATAATGACACTAAAACCGCTGAACTAGCTATTTCTCCCCAAATAAGGACTGCCATTAAAAAAAACGATGATCGGGTATACCTGCACTTTGTTAGGTGTAAGGTATATGATCATTACTGGGTACTCAGGTGTAGCAAATGTATGGGATACGGTCACAAAAATTGTTACGCAGACAAACCCGTTTGTGGAAACTGTGCCGGTAATCACTTGTCTAAAGATTGTATGAATGAACACCAACAAAAATGTCACCACTGTACTATGAATGGAAGAGAAAACACCAACCACGCTGCCTTCAATACCAACTGCCCATCTTTCATCATAGCCAAAAACAATGTGATTCGGCGGACAAAGCAATATGCATCGGAAAAAAACTACCTCTGAACGAAGACCACAATAAGAAGATTACAAAATGCAATAAACAAGTGAATAAAGATAACGACCCCAAACTAGAGCTACTTACAATGATATGCTGCAACATAGAAGGATTACTTCCTTATAAAAAGAAATATAAAACAAACATGCTAGGAGAAATATCACAGACTTATAATACTATATTAATCTGCATAACTGAATCCCATCTGAGGAAAGACATACGAGATGCGGAAGTGATGATAGGGGGGTATCAAATACATAGAGCAGACAGACAAGAAGGAAGAATAAAAGGAGGAGTAATTATTTATGTTCGAGAAAATATTATACCATACACCGAATTCATAGCATCGGAGTCTAATAGCGAGGTAGAATATATAATATTATACATACACAAATGGAGAACAGTGGTAGTAACCATTTATCGTCCACCAGGTTGTCTGACTGAGAACTTTGTGAGTGTGTTAGAAAAAATAAGTGTACAAGTGAAAATGATGGGAAATCCAGAGCCCTCTGTTATCATCAACGGAGATTTCAACCTGCCCAATGCTAACTGGCACGAGCTAAGTATATACTGGGGCTCACTAGCGGACAGACTACAAGCTAATGCCTTGTTTAATATGGTGGACTGCCCAATGCTAACTGGCACGAGCTAAGTATATACTGGGGCTCACTAGTGGACAGATTACAAGCTAATGCCTTGTTTAATATGGTGGACTGCCCAATGCTAACTGGCACGAGCTAAGTATATACTGGGGCTCACTAGTGGACAGATTACAAGCTAATGCCTTGTTTAATATGGTGGACTGCCCAATGCTAACTGGCACGAGCTAAGTATATACTGGGGCTCACTAGCGGACAGATTACAAGCTAATGCCTTATTTAATATGGATGAAGACCTTATGATGAGACAAATTGTTGACTTGCCAACCCGCGGCCTTAATACCTTGGATCTGTTCTTCACCAATAATGAAGATATTATCATTAGTGGTGTGTGGACGGAGGACACAACCATGTCAGATCACAAGCTCCTAATTATAGAAACCACCTTAGAATACAGGCCCATGATGGAAATTAATGGTAGCGGGAGTTCGTCTTTCTCAACTATGAATTTTTTCAGTGATAATATGGACTGGACAAGCATGAACAATGCAATCAATATTGTCAACTGGAACCAAGAGCTAAAAGACATGACTACAATAGAAATGTATGACTTTATTATAGAAAAACTCCTCTTCATTTGCTCAAAGTTTGTACCAGAAAGAAAAGTACATAGAAGAATAAATAATATACCCAGGGATAGGAAAATTCTGATGAGGAAAAGAACTAAATTGGCTGAGAAAATTCTACATAGAGAGGAAAACAGAATCAAAGAACAATTGAGGAACATAGAAGAAAAGCTGGCCAAATCACATGAAGCGGAAAGGATTTCAGAAGAAGAAAAAGCAGTAGAAGCTATATCCCACAACCCTAAATACTTTTATCACTATACAAAAATGAAGTCAAATGTAAGGAGCAAAATAGGACTTTTAAAACACAATGGTACACTAGTCAGTGACTCACAACAAATGACAGAAGCCTTCAATATGCAATATGTATCTGCATTTAGTGTACGAGAAAATAACCAAATAAACGAAGAACTTGACCCGGTAATAACAAGAAATTCTGATGTAGAGTCTAGAGATATCGACTTGAGTGAAATAGATATAGAACAATCAATATCCAGCATTAGACCTCAGGCCTCATTAGGACCAGATGGTGTCCCTGCTATATTACTGAAACAATGTATGAAAACACTATCCACACCTATCTACATCCTCTGGAGAGTATCCCTTCACACACGAGTAATTCCACCAATACTAAAAGAGGGATTTATTACGCCAATTTATAAAGGTGGCGACAGAACAGAGCCCAAAATTTACCGACCAGTCACATTAACATCACACGTAATAAAAGTGTTTGAAAAAATGGTTGTGAGCAAGCTAAATGAATACCTCGATATACACACACTTCACAATGCCAAGCAACATGGATTCAGACATGGTAGATCATGTCTATCACAACTACTGCAACACCGTATGGACATGTTACATTCACTTGAGAATGATGCCACAGTCGATGTTATTTATCTAGACTTTTCAAAAGCTTTCGACAAAGACGACCACCAAATACTGATACAGAAACTGTCACATATTGGAATCAGAGGAAAACTGCTCAAGTGCTTTTTAGAGAACAGAAACCAAGCAGTTGTTGTAGAAGGATACAAATCAGAAAGAAAAACTGTGTTGAGTGGAGTGGCACAAGGGTCAGTCATTGGCCCTTTGCTATTCTTAATATTCCTGAGAGATATACACACAAATATTTCCCATTGCACTGCATCTTTTTTTGCAGATGACACTAGACTTTTGAGTACAGTTAGGAACAACGAAGACCTTAGAATGACACAAATGGATTTAAATAAAATATACCAGTGGGCAGCCAATAACAACATGAGTTTCAACAGCTCCAAATTGGAGTTGATGAGATACAGTCATCCCAATATTGATATCCCCAACAATTATTATAGAACACCAGAAGAACAAATAATTGAAAAATATAGACACATCAAGGATCTAGGAGTAACATTAAGTGATGATGGCAACTTTCAACAACAAATAGACAACATAGTTACAAAGGTGAGACAGACAATGGGATGGATACTAAGAACCTTTACAACAAGAGAGCCCACTGTACTGTACTTCTAACACTATATAAAGCACTTATACTTCCTCTCTTAGAGTACTGCTGTGTTCTCTGGAATCCAAGTACAGTAGGACAAATTAGAAAAGTAGAAGCAATGCAACGAACATTTACAACAAGGATGGCGGGTATGCAGGATAATAACTACTGGGAACGACTAGCTGTCCTCAAATTATACTCACTGGAAAGAAGACGAGAACGATACATAATTATATACATTTGGAAAATTATTAATGGACTTGTCCCTAATCTGGAAAATGAAGGCTCAATCTGAACAGCCAACCATGGAAGAAGAGGCCTAATGTACACCATATAACGAGATGGACAACACTACATGGAAGAAGAGGCCTAATGTGCACCATATAACGATATGGACAACACTACATGGAAGAAGAGGCCTAATGTACACCATATAACGAGATGGACAACACTACATGGAAGAAGAGGCCTAATGTGCACCATATAACGAGATGGACAACACTACATGGAAGAAGAGACCTAATGTGCACCATACCACTGATATTGACGAGATGGACAACACTACATGGAAGAAGAGGCCTAATGTACACCATACCACTGATATTGACGAGATGGACAACACTACAAACACTAAGAGAAAACTCCATAGCAGTGCAGGGTCCCCGGCTGTTCAACTGTATCCCACGAGAGCTACCATCATACTCTGGATCTTTAGAAAGATTCAAAACCCGACTAGACGAGGTGGTGGACAAACCCTCACTGCCCCATTATTACCAGGCCACTGAAGGGAACAGCCTGCTACATCAAGTTACACCGACCAACTAAAGGTGGTACACCAGCCACTGCCCCATTATTACCAGACCACTGAAGGGAACAGCCTGCTACATCAAGTTACACCGACCAACTAAAGGTGGTACACCAGCCACTGCCCCATTATTACCAGGCCACTGAAGGGAACAGCCTGCTACATCAAGTTACACCCTCCAACTAAAGGTGGTGCACCAGCGTGACCTAGGCCGTCACCCCTAAACAACATCACAGGAAATCACAGCTGTGTGTGTGTGTGTGTGTGTGTGTGTGTGTGTGTGTGTGTGTGTGTACGAGAGAGAAATGAAAACTAACAAAATGCATCATTTCTGAAAATCATGGATACAAAAACATTAAAATATAGGCATTTCTATCTATACTCTCTCTCTCTCTCTCTCTCTCTCTCTTTATGCATGTATGTATCTATCTATCACAAACTATCTATCTATTCATCCATAATCTATATATACTCTCTCTCACACACACACTCACTCACTCTCTCTCTCTTTATGTATGTATGTATCTATCACAAACTATCTATCTATCAACTGTCTGTGAACCTGAAATATTAATTAAACAATGTTAGTTCATCAATCAAAGAAGTAGACACAGTAATAATAATAATAATAATAATAATAATAATAATAATGATGATGATGATAATTATGCTAATAATAATAATGATGATAATAATAATAATGAGAGGTGCTGCATTACAGTTTATGGTATTTATTGAGAGAATTACCATTTTGCAGCAGTGTTGACAGATCCGAGTATTTTGCCCCAGTCATTCATTGTACATTATCACGATTATTTCCCGGTAGTTTGTCCAGGTTAAGTCCCGGTAGTCTGCCCAGGTTAAGTCCTGGTAGTTTGCCTATGTTAAGTCCTGGTAGTCTGCCCGGGTTAAGTCCCGGTAGTTTGTCCAGGTTAAGTCCCGGTAGTCTGCCCAGGTTAAGACCTGGTAGTTTGCCTATGTTAAGTCCTGGTAGTCTTCCCGGGTTAAGACCTGGTAGTTTGTCCAGGTTAAGTCCTGGTAGTCTTCCCGGGTTAAGACCTGGTAGTTTGTCCAGGTTAAGTCCTGGTAGTTTGCTGTGGTCTAGTCTAGTCTAGGTAATAGTCAAACCAGCACTATTTGATACTCTGGGTGATGGCCAGAGGTGTCTGTACTACTACCCCGGGCATCAGTCACCAGGCCTATAAACTTATAATCCACCTCTTTACCTTACCCTCCTGTCTGTCTCTCTATCTGTCTGTCTCTCAATATACTTTAGTCTTTTCTCATGCTATGACTTTGTTTCCTATAAATTATCTACATTTCATGGTGATGGTATAGCAAGGAATGAATTACTTGACCTGACCAACAGTAGGTAGGTAGGTAGGTAGGTGTGACCTGAGTGTGTCATGTACAGTCAAGGACACTGAGACAGCAACACAACACTACACATATGTGTTGCCAAGTATACTGTAAGATATACAAAGTAATTGTTCCATCTTCAAATCCAAAGTTATTTATAAAACCAAGCAGTAGCCTAAAACAACTAATTATTTCATAGTGATGAAGGCAAGCAATGATAGTATGAGTGAGTGAGAGAGATTATACATACATACATACATACATACTGTTACATATATACACATAAACAACTAATTATTTCATAGTGATCAAGGCAATCAATGACAGACCCAAAATAAATAAATAAAATTACCTGTGGATGAAGGAGTGTGCATTGATGTACAATTGATGCTGCAACACCTCTTGGTTCACACCTGTTGCAACACCTCATTAATCAATCCTACCTGGAAATGTAAATAATGTAATAATCATCATAATAATAAAATATGTAACACAACAATATCTATATTTAACTACCAGTACTCTATGTTAAATATGGAAACAATTACTGTTATTATGTTATTGTGTATATTTTTTGGGTAAATATGGAAAGAATTACCATTAATGCGTACATTTTTTTCAGTAAATATTGAAGGAATTACAGTCATTGTGTATGGTTGTTGTTTTTTGTTAAATTTAAATGGGGCATTTTGAAATTAGCCTGACCTTACCTTACCTTACCTTACCTAACCTAACCTAAAGGCAGACTACCAGGATCTAACCTGGACAAACGACCGGGAAATAACCGTGGTAAAGTACGGGAAATGACCAAGGCAAAATGCTGGGACGTAGCCTGATCTGGCAACACTGCTATAACACGGTAATTCTTTCAATAAATACAGTATTTTGCACCGGCCATTTCATGTACTTTACCACGGTTATTTCACGGTAATTTGCCCAGGTTAGGTTAGGTCCGGTAGTCTGCTGTGGTCTAGGTTAGGTAAGGTTAGGTTAGGTTAGGTAGTCTGCTGTGGTCTAGTCTAGGTTAGGTCATGTAAGGTAAAGTAAGGTAAGGTCAGGTCAGGTTAGATTAGGTCAGGTTAGGTAAGGTAGGTAAGGTAAGGTAAGGTAAGGTAAGGTAAGGCGGGGCGATGTGAGGTAAGGTAAGGTTAGGTAAGGTAAGGTAAGGTTAGGTAAGGTAAGGGTAGGTAAGGTAAGGTAAGGTAAGGTTAGGTAAGGTAAGGTTAGGTTAGGTAAGGTAAGGTCAGGTAAGGTTAGGTCAATTTCAAAATGCTTCCTTTGAATGTCTTTGAAATTTGTGGATGAAATGCCATAGAATAAAATAGTTTTATAATGTTCTAAATAAGTGGGTAATGAAGGTAGAAAAAACAGTACATGATAAATGGTAATTCATTCCATATTTACCAAAACACCATAATGAAAAATGTTTTAGAATGGTCTACATAAATAGTAATTATTAATAAATACTGTATAATATCTATATAAGTAGGTAATTATATTAAAATATACAATATAGTTAATGAAATAATTCTGTAAATTTATCATAACAATTTTAACTCTACTAAATGAATAAATAAATTAATTAAATAGTTTTAACATTCTATGGGACATATGAGGACTTTTCTCATCTTATTTATCCTTTTATCACCATTTATTTATATCACAGGGATAATTTATTTACTTAACACCTTGAAATAAATAATGGTACTAAAATAATGGTAGTAATAATCAAATAATTATCTGTTATTGCTTTATTTCATCATTTATCATCTTATTTATCCATTTATCATCATTTATTTACTTATCAACATCTTGAAATAAATAATAATTAAAACAAAGGTAGTAATAATTAGATAATTTTCTTATCGTCTTATTTATCCATTTATCGTCATTAATCTACATCACAGGGATCCTTTATTTACTTATCAACACCTTGGAATAACCAAGTAATAAATAATTAATTAAATAAGGACAACATTTACCAGTAACAAAATCATTATCTATTTTTTCCATTCACCGGTTCGTCTTATTTCGTCATTTATCGACTTATTTATCCATTTATTACCCTTTATCTACATTATAGGGGTCATTTATTTACTTATCAACACTTCAGAATTGTCAAGGAATAAATAATTAATTAGATAAAGTTAATATTTACCAGTGATAATTTTTTCCATTCGCAGGTTCACAATTTATCGTATTATTCTGTCATTTATCGTCTTATTTATGCATTTATCGTTACTTATCTACATCATAGGGGTCATTTATTTACTTATCAACACCTTGGAATGGTCAGGGAGTAAATAATTAATTAAATAAAGACAATATTTACCTTCTAGTCTGGGAACCATGATTACCTCTGTCTTCTTCTTCTTCTTCTTCTTGTTTGTTGGGGCCTTTTAGGCTGTGATGTCACAGCCTCTAGTGCTCCGAAGGCGCTATGTGCGGTTAATTAGTGTGTTATATTCTGTGTAGTTGTTGTGTGTTGTGTAGAAATTTTCTTGTGTGTTTAATGGCTTTGTAGGCTTGTCCAGTGTCCGGTGATCCACCCAGGAGGTCCTTTAGTGAAGGTCTGTGGAGGCCAATGATCCGGAGTGAGTGAAGGAGAGTAATACGGTGAGAGTGGTGACGAGGACAATGTAGTAGAAGGTGTTCTGGTGTGTCAGGTTGTGTAGGGCACCAAGGGCAGTGGGGGTCTGGTGTCATCCCCAGGCGATGAAGATGGGAGTTCAGTCTTGAGTGGCCAATTCTAAGCCTGGTTATGGCCACATCGAGGGCCCTGCTGGGGGAGTAGGTCCACCAGTGAGGATTTATGTCTTGTCTTATGTGTCTTAATGAAGTTAGTTGTAAAGCGTCTGTCAGTGTGTTATCCCAGTGTCGTCTACAAGCAGTCCTGATGTAAGTACAGTAGTCTGTCTGGTCAGTAGGAATGTAAATGGGTCTGGGTTGTGAGTGTGCCTCCGCTGCCGCCCGATCGGCCAGGGTGTTCCCCACAACACCGATGTGTGAAGGTACCCATTGTAGGTGTATGGTATTACCTATTTGTGTATGGTGTTTTAAATGTTGATGAATGGAGATGATGAGATAATGGTGTGAGTGTGGACGGTGATGGTGTATTAAATGGAGGGCTGTGAGTGAGTCTGTGAAGATGGCAATGGAACAAGGTGAAGTGAATGTGTATGTGGCTTGAAGAGCTTGTTCGAGGGCATATAGTTCAGCTGTAAGTATTGTAGCAGTGTCCGGCAACCTCCATGCAACAGCTTTACTTAAGTGTGGTATGTAAATACCAGCGCCAACTGAAGGAGGGTCTGGAATACGGGAGCCGTCTGAGTATATTTGTTTATGTTGTTTGTATTTGGTGAGGAGAAGTGATAAAAATAGTGTTCTACCCCTCGCAGGGCAGTCGGCCATAGACCAAGGTATATCTGTATGGAGAGTTCGAGATATTAGAGCAGATATAGGGAACCAAGGGCCCAGAGGAGAAGTTTTTTCAAGTGAGAGAAAAAGAGGTGGAGTAACCCGGATAGTAGCAAAGAAGGAGAGGGCTCTTTCTACAAAAGGCATGTGAGCCTGATATGGCAGGGGGCAAAGGAGCGGTTTCCTGTCATATTTTTGGAGGAGTGAGTGAAGTGTATGACCTTTAGGGGATGTTGCAAGTTTAGTGTAGGTGCGGACAATTAAGGTGGAGCGTCTGTGTGACAGTGAGGATAGGGAGGATTCTACCTGAAGGGCTGTGACTGGGGAGGACTTAAATGCTCCCAGGGCAATCCTTAAAGCTGAATTTTGAATTACCTCCAATTTTTGGAGTATTGAAGGTGAGGCCGCTCCATATACCTCACATCCGTAGTCCAGGCGACTCCGGATGTAAATGCAATAAAATTTCAGAAGGGTATTTTTGTCTGCACCCCATTTAACACCTGCAAGGGATTTCATTAAATTTAGACATTTATGACAGGAAGTCACCATGTATTGTATGTGGCAGCCCCAATTTAGTCGGGGGCCGTCCAACATTAAACCAAGAAATTTGTGGTGGGTTTTGAAGGGTATTTGGGAATTACCTATGGTGACCGAGGGAATGTTGGGTATACGTCTTCGAGTGAAGCACATAAGGCTACTCTTATGTGCACTCACCGTCAGACCCAAACGGGATGTCCAATCAAATACCTTATCAAGCTCACGTTGAAGGGAAATTTGAGCCTCCTGGATAGTGGGAGCAGAGCAAAGTATTGAAATATCATCTGCATAGAGGAGTGCTTGGGTGCTTGGTGATGAGGGAAAGTCTGAAAGGAAGATATTGAAAAGTAGAGGACTTAGAGGAGAACCTTGTGGAACACCCCTGGTAATTGGGTACATCCTGGAGTGGGTGTCTCCAATTACCAGAGAGAAGGATCTGGATGACAGGAAGGATTTAACCCAATTTAGAGGGTGACCAAATAGTCCTAGGCGGGCATGTTTTTCAATAATGGCATTATGTGAGGCGGTGTCAAAAGCACCTTTAAGGTCAAGAAAAGCTACTATTGTGAATTATTTGTGGTTGAATCCCTCCTGTATTATGTGCTCCAGCTGGAGCAATACATCCAGAGTGCCCCGATGAGGGCGAAAGCCGAACATGTTGGGTGGAAGAAGGTGTTCGCGTTCCAACCACCAGGTTAGTCTATTTTGAACTATTTTCTCAAAGATTTTGCTAATGTTAGATAGAAGACTAATGGGCCTGTAGGAAGCTGCTTCTGTTGGGTCCTTGCCAGGTTTAGGAATAGGTATTGTGATAGTATGACACCACATAGAAGGAAACACCCCCAACAACCAGCTGTCATTGAGGATGCTTAATAGAACATGAGCCAGAGCATCTGGGAGGTGACGGAGAAACTCGTTGGGGATGTTGTCCGGTCCCGCGGCCTTTCTGTTGGACAGTGAGTGTAAAGCTAAGGAAAGCTCCTGGGAAGTGATAGCAGTGCTAATTATAGGGCTGGTGTGTGAGGAAGTGGGTAATGCAAGTGTGGGTACTGGATCTGGTGAGCCGAGTGTGGTGTGAATGTGGGTTGCAAGACACTCGACTCTTTGGGCATCAGTAATAAGGTGGGCACCGTTACTAATTAACGGGAAAGTTAATGGGGGTTGGGGTCTGACCATCTTCCTGAAGAATGACCAAGCTCGGGTGACTGAGGTTGCAAAGGATAGGGAAGCACAAAATGAGGCCCATGCAGAACGTTTCTCATCGAGAATAACACGTCTGCATTTGGCCTCTAAATATCTATATCGTTGACGGAGGGTATTGATGGGACGTTTGCGCCACGCATTGAAGGCGTGACGCTTTGCCTGAAGGGCTGCCGAACACTTTCTGTTCCACCAGGGAACCCTGAAAGTGCGGTAGGGGCGGGAAGTATTAAGGTGAAAATGACTAGACCCCACTTCCACCAATGTGTCAGTGAGGTATTGAATTTTGACTTTTGATGGGAGGGTATTTGGAGGGATAACTGAATTTAAATTCTTGTGAAAAGCTTCCCAGTCACCCGTTTTGAGGGACCAACAGGGTCTACGTGATGTGGGAGGTGGTGTTGTAAATTGAAAGGATATTACTACAGGAAGATGGTCACTACCCATGTTAGGGCCAGTTGTTAGTGTGGTTAGGAGGAGTGAGCCATTTCCCAGGCATAAGTCCAAGGTAGAGGATTTCCCTGAAACTGGATCAATCCTGGTAGGGAGGCCAGGTGGGGTAAGTAGAGAGATAGTGTCACTGTCCATCAAAAGACCCGAGAGGGCCAACCCCGACCGGTTTCTCCTGCTTCTGGGCAGGGCCGGTTCCCAGAATTCATGATGGGCATTAAAATCACCCATAATTAATGATTGGGAGGAAAGTTGTGAAAACAAATGCTTAAATTCTTGTAATGAAATATCCAAACATGGATTATAAAGCAATAGTATTTGAATTGGCCCTGTATCAAAGGTTACTGTAACTCCCAAGTGCTCCAGCCCACCTCCTGGAAAGGAAGTAATAGTTAGAGGACTAGAAGGGAGAGACTGATGCACCAGGAGAAGGAGGCTGCCTCCTGCCTGTCCAGGTGTTCTATCTACCCTGTAAGAAACATAGTTTGGAAAGGAGGGAGAGAATGCATCTGTGAGCCACGTCTCACATATGCCAACAATTAGAGGAGAATATGATGAGAGTGTGGTTTTAAAGACTGGAAGTTTCCGGTACATAGACCGGGCATTCCAGAGGATGAAATGGTGTGGGAGTAAAGTATTCACTGAGAAAGTGACATAAGGAAGGTCAGTAGCCCTGGCAAGCACTTACAGAAGGCCACCCTTAGGCCAAGACCAGATGAAATGTGCGTGATAAATTCTAGTGCAATAGGTACTATACCACTAATGAAAGCCGGCCATACAAAGCCCGAAGCAAGCTGGGCTGGAAGTGAGGAAGCTGTGTGAGTAAGGCCTACACTACCAAGCGAGGGCATGTGTTGTGAAGGCTGTGGTTGAGGCTGAGGGAGGGATGGTGGATTGGGTAGGGAAGGACGAGGATAAGGTATAGGCAGTGTTATAGGTGGTGCATTGGATTTTGGGGGTGCTTTTTGAGGAGTTTTGGCTTTGCGGGTTTTAGGACTGTTTGTGTGTTTAGGTTGTTTGGGTGGTGAGGAAATTATTCGAGATTTGCGAGGTGTCCTATTTCTACGTTGTGGTTTTGGTGTGCTGTTGGGTGCGTGTGTAGTGTCTTTTGGTGCTGGAGAAGGCTGTCGTGGCAGTGTGGAATTGCCACGAGCCGCTACGGGGAGAACAACTATCTGAGGGCTGAGGGGGTAAATGTTTAGGTTTGTTGGTTTTGTTTGAGGTTGTGAATGGAGTTTGGTTGTAATAGTATCCGGACGGATTTCCCTCAGTTGGCGTTTGACTTCCTGCATGGAGGTATCAGGGTCATGCTGGGTCTCTTGAACCTTCGCAGCCCTGATGTATGCCGGGCACTGCTTTGATGTTGGTCTGTGTGCTCCCAAACAGAAGTAGCAGTGTTGTGTTCTCTCACACTTATCAGTGCTGTGGAAACCACTGCACCTCCCACATCGGATCTTACCTCCGCAGGAGATGTTTCTGTGGCCAAACAGAAGACATCGGGTGCACCTCAGGACGGGGAGAGTGTGCGGCTTCACACGGTACACCACTGAATCCAGGGCAACCCTCTCAGGGAGTGGTCCCCTGAACTTCAGCCGAATAGCCATGTTTGGCACCCTCTCCCCATCCCTTGTCGTATCTGGCAGTCTGAAAGCTGTCAACAGTTTTGTCGGCTGATCGTCTAGTATGGTCAGTCCTTCCTGTACGTCTTTGTCATCAAGTTCAGGGGAAACTGGGAAAATCCTCCCGTATTGATATGTCGGATCGTCATCACCAGCGATCCAGCACTTAACTGGCCACTCGCCCAGCATGACCACCGACTCAGGCACAATTACCAGGCCGTCGATATTGGCCACACTAAACTTCAGCCCTCTGCCTTTGCCAGTGGTGACCAGGGTATTCTCAATATACTTTTTTGCAAATATGGACTTAAATATTGCCTCTGACACCCTCTTGGGGTGCACAAAACATTGTGAACCGTCGACAGATTTCATTAAAATGGTTATATTGGTGTTATTATTGTCATGGTGTTTGTGTACAGCATTAGCATTAGCATGGGGTGGGTTATTGATAACATTAATAAATCTTGGTGGTGAAGCTGCTACATCAGCATATGATTTTTTACTTTTTGTGGTGATGAATACGTCACCCGGTGTGTCTGGAGATAGAGTCCTCTTGTTGTTGGTGGTGGTACATTCCATGTTTTCTGCTGTTGTTGTTGTTTGCTGCTGGTTGGCCGGTTGTTCGTCCCCCATGTTCGTCACTTCCGGGTTCTTCCAGGCCCAATGTTTACCTTGAACATTACTCACTTAAAGTCACTTTCTTCTTCTTCTGCACTGTCTGGATGATGTCTGTATGTGTTAGTATGTGTGTGTAGGTATGTTGATTGATATGTCAGATTGCTCAAAATTTTGAAAATAAGCGGAGCTCAAGCACTGACGTCCTATCGCTGCCACGTCTTACCAAAAAGTTTCACCTTCTAGTCTGGAAGCCATGATCACCTCTGTCTGATGCCTGTGGGCCCCTGTGTTGATCTCTCGTCAGTGTTACCAGCTCAGATGTTTGTTGATCTCTCATCAGTGTTACCAGCTCAGGTTTAGTAAGTTCAGTTCTGTAACTTTTCAACGGCTCCCCTTTGATTATTTATTGTTATTTATTTATTGTTATTTATTTATTTGTTATTTATTTATTTGTTATTTTTGCTATTTATTTTGTGTGTTTTTCTACGATACCTGCTGAGTTTTTGTCTGTTTTTTATACCACACTTCTACTACTAATATATCTTTTACTTTTTCTATATTTTCAAATAATAATTGTTCACATAATTTTGATGTATTCTGATGAATTCTGTAAATTTGGTAAATAGAGTAAACAATATTCTAAGTGTTCCTTTTCTGCACACACACACACACACACACACATCCTTCACATTTCTCTGATTCTCCTATAAGTCACTTTCTATCACTTAATTAAATTTACGGTGGTATTCATAAAAAAATCTTTCCCTTCAAAAGCATGGGAAAGAAATATATCACTCATTTTCTATTCTCGAAGATTTCATTCCTCTCCAGGCCTTAAATTCATTCCCTTGAATCGAGTATATTATTAGAACATGAAGGAAAAATTTACCCCATTCCTTCCATAATTCCTTTGTTGTATTTTATCCTGTATTGTTTATATGCTCTTTATATTATCATAATATATCGGAAAGACATGCACTAGCATTATACAACCGAAGGAAAAAGAATTTAGTGAATATATGAGGGTTTTTTCAATATTTTTAAAGACCTTGCTAGTAACGACTGAGTAATGGGTGCGAATGTAAACAAAACAAACCACGCTGGACGCTGATCACGCTGCAGACTTCCACTGATTACACTACTACATATATTGTCTCTAGTAAGTATTGCTTATCAAAGCATTTCTTTTAATATCTGAACATCATAAAAATGACTGAGAAATCCCGAAGGACCTGTTGTTCAGGAATACTTTACATGGTCAAGATATATAATAATAGTTTAATGCCAAAAAGATGCACTTGCTATTGCCTATACAGGTGTAGCTGGATTAAGTTTTACAGTAAGGAATTGACATAAAATTCAACTTATAGCAAGACAAAAACAAAACAATGAACAAACACTAACATCTTGGTTGAATAATGAAAAGGATGTAGCCTAAAACTTACATCAAACAAGATGTTTGTTGGAGTCCCTTGGTTATTTTTTTTTTAGCTTAAAATTAAAATAATTTACTTTATCTAAAGTATATTTTCATAAGATGATTGCACTGGGTATTGCTAAAATAACCAAACCCAACCTAACCTAACCAGTAGTTCGCTTAAACTATTAAATGATATGTCAAATGGGAATTCAATATTTTTACATATACTTTTCACTACACTTCACCATTTCACTGTCAGTATACTATGCCCATAGTTTGGAAGTCATTATTAGTAATACTCATAGGTCTGTAATAAATTCATATTATTTTTAGATAAACACAGCATGGATCGTCTTCACAATCCTTTCTTGGAGGTGCCTGATGTGCCACAGAGATGGAATATTGATATCAACCAATGGGAAGAAATGGTCAATCACCTGAATGAGCAACGAGTACGTCGCCCTCGTAGGATTATTGTCGACAGGATGGATCCATTCCAGGCAATGACTGAAGAGGAGTTTATAGAACGCTTCCGACTTCGTAAGAACTCTGTTCAAAATCTGATCAATGATCTTGAAAATCAGCTATTAACAACAGTTGATCAGAGAGGTAAATCAAATTAGACTGGTCTTTACTATATGGTTGTGAAACAGAAACAAATCTGTGCCAAGCATACAAATTTAGCAAATTAAATGTATTTTTTAAATGCATGTACTGTATGAAGTATTACATACTGTAAGCATGTAAAGGTTTTTTGGTCACAGATTGTACTGTGCTATAGTACTGCAGATGAATTAATCTATTATGAATATAAATGTACTGTAAAGTCCTGCATTTAATAATGACTTGTAGTACGTAGCTTACTGCATTGTGGGACATTATACCTGCATATGCTCTGCAGTGCTGTAAGTTTAATTATTTTTCCATTTCAGTATAAACACTTCCTTTCACATTTAATGCGAGTTACTGCTTGTCAAGATGTAAAATTAATGTCGATGAAAGACCAAATGTGCAAATATTAGAATACCAACTTAAACCTCAATCCACAACTTGCACAATTTCTCTATAAAGCCTTCTAATAACGAGTGTCTCCTTTTTTCAGGGTCACCTGTTCCACCTCAACTCCAAGTGCTAATTGCCCTTGGCTGTATGGCAACTGGTAGCAACCAAAATATCATGGGGGATTGCTACAGTGTTTCCCAACCAACTGTAAGCAGATGCCTGTCACGAGTAGCCAAAGGCATAGCAAGACTGAGGCCTCGATATGTAAAGTTTCCTGATGGCCAGGAACTCCAGAGTGTGGTATTAGAATTTTATAATATAGCAAGGATGCCTGGTGTCATAGGTTGCATTGACTGTACACACATTGCCATTCTCAAGCCGACATGCAACAATGCTGAATATTATAGATGTAGAAAAGGATATTTTTCCTATAATGTTCAAGCAATTTGTGGACCTAATTTAGAGTTTTATAACGTTGTTGCACGTTGGCCAGGCAGTGTGCATGACAGCAGAGTTTTCCGAACCACCCAGATATATGATTCATTAGAGGCAGGGGAATACCAAGGTCATCTTCTTGGTGATAGTGGCTATCCATGCCGCAAATACTTGTTAACTCCCGTCCAAAACCCACAGGGCCAACAGGAAGAGAGGTATAATGCAAGTCACATTAAAACGAGAAATACAGTAGAAAGAGCTTTTGGTGTGTTGAAGAAAAGATTTGGATATTTGGGTAAAGTCATGAGAACTGACCAAGATACAACAAAAGCAATAATTGTTGCAGCTTTTGTACTGCATAACATGGCTGTGACCACAAGAGTAATTGATCCACAACAAATGCTTGATGGGAATGATGTGCAACAGCATATTGATGCTGAAATTCATAATGGAAATAATGTCCAGGGCCAGGCTAAGAGAAGGAATATTATTGATAATTATTTTTAGGATTGTTTCAGAATTTTTACAGCCACTTCTGGTTGTTGTTGAAGTTGGTCAAGGTGTCTGGCCAAGCAGCCCCGAGCTCCTGAGGAAGGCCATGGCCTGAACCGGGCATTCCCACAGTGCCCTCAGAGAGTGTATATTATGTTGTTGGCGAGTGTGGTGTATATAATAAATATATATATAATTTACATATTTGTACATTATATGAAAATATTTATTCTCAATAAACTAAAATTTTACTTTTCATCCATCATTTAACCAACATCTGATGTGAAGAGTATTTTAGCAATGCAATGAACTTGGTATCGGGAAAATAAGTAATGCAAAATTACTAAATGGGATAACAATTATATAGGTAACCTGTTCTTGTTACATAATAGTGTTAATACAGTATCATATACCATACAACCTTATAAATAAGGCCTTAACTGCTTACCACTTGTACTGTACATAATTCACAAGTAAATTTTATTGTATTGTACTTCACATGCAGTATCTGGTGAATAGTTTATTATTGATGTAGTTTATTGGGTACCCATCTCCACATAACTGCAGATAACCAAACCTATGTTTGTTTTTGGCATTACACACCATCCAACCTAATAACTTACCAACCATGGGTACAATACAGTATACCCAATAACAGTTCTCCAACCCAAACCAGTGCCCAGATCAGTTTCAGTAAAATTAGTATAAGGAATAACACCAAACACTCAGGTTACACCAACATAATTTATTTAAAACAAAGTTATCTATAAGTGAAGGACATATAAAATAAACTTTTGCACTTTCCAGTACAGTATTGTACTGCAATTTTGTACTATATTAATGCACTTCATAATTATTGCTTCCTTACTCCCTCATTCCTTTTTTCATGTAAAGTTCACCTCAGAGGAAAATTTCTATAATTAGTTTCACCTTGTTGGCATTTTAGTAATTCATACTTTTTTATTATATTTAAAATTTCCATTTTGAGGTTGCCTTCTTCTTCATCAATATGACTCCGCATTTGGGCACTTTTTATTTTTATTTTGCCTTCTTCCTCTGCTACCTCTCTCTGCTCTTGGGCCATTTTGAGTTTGATTTTGCCTTCTTCCTCTGCTACCTCTCTCTGCACTTGGGTAATTCTTAGTTTTTCTCTTAAGATGTCTTTTTCCATGTCAAGGGCTTCTTCATAAAACTTGTTCTTTATCTTCGTAATTTCAATTTCATCTTTGTTCGAGAACTTTAATTCTCGGCAAAACTTTTATCTTGCTGGTGCCTGAACACTTCCACGTTTTTGTTGGCACTTTCCAGCAGAAGCTGAATTTGCTGGAGTACTGGTACAGGGAATATTTAAAGGTGAAGGTTGCACACAAGGTGAACCAGCAGGTAGGCCTAATATATCTTCTGGAATTACCTCTAGATCTGGTACTGGAAGTTCAATAATGGCCATAGGGTCATCTAGATCAACTGCATCAGAGTCATAAATATTCCCCGTATCGCTGACTTCTCCACGAATCAAATCCAGCACTCTTGCCGTTTCTTCGGTGTACGGAGTCGGTGCAGGGCCACCACCAGTCTCCTTTACTTTTGGCTTGAAGGAGTCATGTTCTTCTTTGGCTCTGCAAGAAAAAGTTTGTCATAATATTTTATCAATTAAATTAACCTAGGTATAGGATATCGTTTTGTACTTATTGGACTCCATGATTGAAGGTATGCATGAACTATTGTTTTTCTGTGACTCACATGAATTTTTTTTTTCTGGTGCATAATATCTCTATGCATAAACAGTACTCCATACAAGTAAAAAAATAACTAACTGAAATATCAAGACGCAGTATAATATTTTGAAGGTCTAAGTTTATGGAAATCTCACTTTTACTTTTTTTTTTTAAATAATGAAAGAGTTACAGTAATGCAAGCAAGCTCTAGAGCAGACCAACAACAAAGTATAAGCTATGGAATCCTTCCTCAATCCATTCATATGTTAAATTTAGGATGGGATTATCAAGGAATGTAAAGATTTGATGCTTTTATGTTATTTATTTGTTGGAAATGCACACTACTGCCGCTGAAAAGGGATGCTTTGTTAGGAACAAAGGATGCCAGGTTAGAACCAATGGAAACAAAAAATAGAACCAAAGAATGCCTGGGGTAAGGTCAAAGGATAGGACTGAAGGAAATCAAAATTAGGGCCAAAGGTCCTAGTCTGGTGAGGTTGGCTTGTCTAGTAACAAAATACACAATTTCCAACAAGCAAATAAAAAACATTAGATCCGTGCATTCCAAAATGAAGGGGGGAAATAGGATGAAGAAATGGTTATGCAGTTAATCCTATAGATGATAAAATATTGGATTTCTATAAATTGATGTTATTACCCATATTACTGTATTCCACTGCAATGTATACTAAATTAATATCTTTTTTGCCTAACTCGATAGCCTACCAAAAACTGCTTTACCTAACTCGATAGCCTACCAAAAACTGCATGGCCAAACAGTTTGTTGTCTGTAGCACTGGCCATTTTGTCAGCCCCTGAGCAGGTTATCTTTAGCAAAACCCTAGTAATATGAATTTATAGATATACTTACTTGGATTTTATGCGATCCCAAATCTTCTTTAGCTGCTTTCCAGTGCGTGGCAGCTTTCCAATGCCTTCAAGTTTTTTACCCACTATTCTCGCATCTGAACGACGATCATTTACAACTGAATGGTGTCCCACGATATCTATAAGCAAGGACATTCCTTCAGCTGATAATGGAGGAAGCCTACTCTTGCATTGGGAGTCCATGGTGGGGAGAATAGTGCAAGTGAAGTGGTGAGAAGGAAGAAAAGTGAACACGCGTGTTATTGCCAGCGTGGTTTTGTTTACTATTGATGCCCTGAGGCTACCCCGACATACCAACCGCACAAACGTTTCTCATTTCAAGGGTACAGGGCTACCAACATCTACATTTTTCTTTCCCTTCCAAGGAAATATTTTAGCATAACGAGGGGAATGAAAAATCTATGGAAGGGAATGAAAGATGTAGGGAAAGAACTGTTTTTAAGAATAACACTGTATGGGTGTTGATTCTTAACTTAAATTACAAAACTGATCCATACGTATTATCATATAATATATTTTCTTGGCTTATTTCTTTCTTATATTTCTTATATAATGTTAATGCCGAGGATTGTCTCGAGCTGAACGATAGGCCATCATGGGCTGTGTCAGGTCTGCAGGTAGAGGTTGACCATCTCTTGCAGGCAGGATTCCATTATTAATTCCGGGTATGTTCACGGTACACACAATAGGCTGAACGATAGGCCATCATGGGCTGTGTCAGGTCTGTAGGTAGAGGTTGACCATCTCTTGCAGGCAGGATTCCATTATTAATTCCGGGTATGTTCACGGTACACACAATAGGCCTCTGTGGGCCGGATGTTACCTGCTCCTACTCTAAATATAACCTGATAGACATGTTATTTATGACTCATATGTTACTTACTATTTAACTTTCTTTGCTGGACCAGCTATACTCTGATCTTTTCGTTGCCAGTCATGTTTTTTACAAGTTATTTGTCTCCCAGACACAACTTTAACTTCGTTGTACCGCCCATTCATAGATGCTTTATGCAAGAAAGTTTTATACTAAGGTGTTGACAATAACACTCTGAGAGAGAGATAGAGAGAGTGAAAGAGAGAAATTATATATATGTGTAAGTGACAGGAAACGTGTGTGTGTGTGTGTGTGTGTGTGTGTGTGTTGGGTTCGTACTATCCCTATCGTTGACTGACGTGTTATCATTGCCTATGCTTTTTTAATTCCGACTTCAACATATGTTTGTGGTGAAAGTTGTAGTACAAATGCCCTTAGCACACCCGGTACAACCAATACCAACACTTACTGTATAATATTATGTCCTGTCTCGTCTGAAATAAACTTGGATATACAGATTTAGGAATTGGTGATTCCAATAATTTGATAATAAGCATAATAAACTCTGAATATCTGAGAATTAACCAGTAAAATCATTGATCATTAAAT
>JAWZYT010000194.1:0-67500 GCA_034508575.1 Petrolisthes manimaculis | reverse complement strand
AGATAGGAAGTGATAAAGAGAGGGAGAGATTATGAAGAAATACAGAGCATTTCAAAGGAAGACAATCCAAAATAGTTGAGTGCAGGATTTAATTAATAGTAACAACAAAATACTTTACCCAATATGTGGAAGCTTTTTCTTGATAATAAACTCCAGAGGTTGAAGCACTGTTAAGGCTAAATTTGAAAAGGATTTACACAAACTGTGACAAACACAACACTACAAGATAGATTCTGATCCAGTAGTGAGCAAACACACATACACACACACACACACACACATACACATACACACAGGAAGTGTCATGGCGGCACCCGTTGGGACAGTGAAGAAAGAGATAAAACATATCAGATAATAAACTCCAGTGTACTGCGAACAACTTAATGCTTTGTAAATTATTGTGTTCTTACCTTCTGTAAATCAATGAGGTATATTTTATTTTACGCCTGAGATGTGTTCCATATTTGTGTAACAATTACAAAACAACTTTTCTATATCTAGGGAGAAATATAAGCATTTCAAATTGGTTCACACACACACACACACACACACACACACACGTTAACCACAGAAAAATTTATACCTGCTAGCAATAGTTCAAGTTATTATTTAATAATATTATTTAATAGAATTTAATGATCAATGATTTTACTGGTTAATTCTCAGATATTCAGAGTTTATTATGCTTATTATCAAATTATTGGAATCACCAATTCCTAAATCTGTATATCCAAGTTTATTTCAGACGAGACAGGACATAATATTATACAGTAAGTGTTGGTATTGGTTGTACCGGGTGTGCTAAGGGCATTTGTACTACAACTTTCACCACAAACATATGTTGAAGTCGGAATTAAAAAAGCATAGGCAATGATAACACGTCAGTCAACGATAGGGATAGTACGAACACAACACACACACACACACACACACACACACACACGTTTCCTGTCACTTACACATATATATAATTTCTCTCTTTCACTCTCTCTATCTCTTTCTCTCTATCTCTCTCTCAGAGTGTTATTGTCAACACCTTAGTATAAAACTTTCTTGCATAAAGCATCTATGAATGGGCGGTACAACGAAGTTAAAGTTGTGTCTGGGAGACAAATAACTTGTAAAAAACATGACTGGCAACGAAAAGATCAGAGTATAGCTGGTCCAGCAAAGAAAGTTAAATAGTAAGTAACATATGAGTCATAAATAACATGTCTATCAGGTTATATTTAGAGTAGGAGCAGGTAACATCCGGCCCACAGAGGCCTATTGTGTGTACCGTGAACATACCCGGAATTAATAATGGAATCCTGCCTGCAAGAGATGGTCAACCTCTACCTGCAGACCTGACACAGCCCATGATGGCCTATCGTTCAGCTCGAGACAATCCTCGGCATTAACATTATATAAGAAATATAAGAAAGAAATAAGCCAAGAAAATATATTATATGATAATACGTATGGATCAGTTTTGTAATTTAAGTTAAGAATCAACACCCATACAGTGTTATTCTTAAAAACAGTTCTTTCCCTACATCTTTCATTCCCTTCCATAGATTTTTCATTCCCCTCGTTATGCTAAAATATTTCCTTGGAAGGGAAAGAAAAATGTAGATGTTGGTAGCCCTGTACCCTTGAAATGAGAAACGTTTGTGCGGTTGGTATGTCGGGGTAGCCTCAGGGCATCAATAGTAAACAAAACCACGCTGGCAATAACACGCGTGTTCACTTTTCTTCCTTCTCACCACTTCACTTGCACTATTCTCCCCACCATGGACTCCCAATGCAAGAGTAGGCTTCCTCCATTATCAGCTGAAGGAATGTCCTTGCTTATAGATATCGTGGGACACCATTCAGTTGTAAATGATCGTCGTTCAGATGCGAGAATAGTGGGTAAAAAACTTGAAGCATGGGAGGAGATCGCCACGAGATTCAATGCAACAGGCATTGGAAAGCTGCCACGCACTGGAAAGCAGCTAAAGAAGATTTGGGATCGCATAAAATCCAAGTAAGTATATCTATAAATTCATATTACTAGGGTATTGCTAAAGATAACCTGCTCAGGGGCTGACAAAATGGCCAGTGCTACAGACAACAAACTGTTTGGCCCTGCAGTTTTTGGTAGGCTATCGAGTTAGGTAAAAAAAATATTAATTTAGTATACATTGCAGTGGAATACAGTAATATGGGTAATAACATCAATTTATAGAAATCCAATATTTTATCATCTATAGGATTAACTGCATAACCATTTCTTCATCCTATTTCCCCCCTTCATTTTGGAATGCACGGATCTAATGTTTTTTATTTGCTTGTTGGAAATTGTGTATTTTGTTACTAGACAAGCCAACCTCACCAGACTAGGACCTTTGGCCCTAATTTTGATTTCCTTCAGTCCTATCCTTTGACCTTACCCCAGGCATTCTTTGGTTCTATTTTTTGTTTCCATTGGTTCTAACCTGGCATCCTTTGTTCATAACAAAGCATCCCTTTTCAGCGGCAGTAGTGTGCATTTCCAACAAATAAATAACATAAAAGCATCAAATCTTTACATTCCTTGATAATCCCATCCTAAATTTAACATATGAATGGATTGAGGAAGGATTCCATAGCTTATACTTTGTTGTTGGTCTGCTCTAGAGCTTGCTTGCATTACTGTAACTCTTTCATTATTTAAAAAAAAAAGTAAAAGTGAGATTTCCATAAACTTAGACCTTCAAAATATTATACTGCGTCTTGATATTTCAGTTAGTTATTTTTTTACTTGTATGGAGTACTGTTTATGCATAGAGATATTATGCACCAGAAAAAAAAAAAAATCATGTGAGTCACAGAAAAACAATAGTTCATGCATACCTTCAATCATGGAGTCCAATAAGTACAAAATGATATCCTATACCTAGGTTAATTTAATTGATAAAATATTATGACAAACTTTTTCTTGCAGAGCCAAAGAAGAACATGACTCCTTCAAGCCAAAAGTAAAGGAGACTGGTGGTGGCCCTGCACCGACTCCGTACACCGAAGAAACGGCAAAAGTGCTGGATTTGATTCGTGGAGAAGTCAGCGATACGGGGAATATTTATGACTCTGATGCAGTTGATCTAGATGACCCTATGGCCATTATTGAACTTCCAGTACCAGATCTAGAGGTAATTCCACAAGATATATTAGGCCTACCTGCTGGTTCACCTTGTGTGCAACCTTCACCTTTAAATATTCCCTGTACCAGTACTCCAGCAAATTCAGCTTCTGCTGGAAAGTGCCACCAAAAACGTGGAAGTGTTCAGGCACCAGCAAGAAAAAAGTTTTGCCGAGAATTAAAGTTCTCGAACAAAGATGAAATTGAAATTACGAAGATAAAGAACAAGTTTTATGAAGAAGCCCTTGACATGGAAAAAGACATCTTAAGAGAAAAACTAAGAATTACCCAAGTGCAGAGAGAGGTAGCAGAGGAAGAAGGCAAAATCAAACTCAAAATGGCCCAAGAGCAGAGAGAGGTAGCAGAGGAAGAAGGCAAAATAAAAATAAAGTGCCCAAATGCGGAGTCATATTGATGAAGAAGAAGGCAACCTCAAAATGGAAATTTTAAATATAATAAAAAAGTATGAATTACTAAAATGCCAACAAGGTGAAACTAATTATAGAAATTTTCCTCTGAGGTGAACTTTACATGAAAAAAGGAATGAGGGAGTAAGGAAGCAATAATTATGAAGTGCAATAATATAGTACAAAATTGCAGTACAATACTGTACTGGAAAGTGCAAAAGTTTATTTTATATGTCCTTCACTTATAGATAACTTTGTTTTAAATAAATTATGTTGGTGTAACCTGAGTGTTTGGTGTTATTCCTTATACTAATTTTACTGAAACTGATCTGGGCACTGGTTTGGGTTGGAGAACTGTTATTGGGTATACTGTATTGTACCCATGGTTGGTAAGTTATTAGGTTGGATGGTGTGTAATGCCAAAAACAAACGTAGGTTTGGTTATCTGCAGTTATGTGGAGATGGGTACCCAATAAACTACATCAATAATAAACTATTCACCAGATACTGCATGTGAAGTACAATACAATAAAATTTACTTGTGAATTATGTACAGTACAAGTGGTAAGCAGTTAAGGCCTTATTTATAAGGTTGTATGGTATATGATACTGTATTAACACTATTATGTAACAAGAACAGGTTACCTATATAATTGTTATCCCATTTAGTAATTTTGCATTACTTATTTTCCCGATACCAAGTTCATTGCATTGCTAAAATACTCTTCACATCAGATGTTGGTTAAATGATGGATGAAAAGTAAAATTTTAGTTTATTGAGAATAAATATTTTCATATATTGTACAAATATGTAAATTATATATATATTTATTATATATACCACACTCGCCAACAACATAATATACACTCTCTGAGGGCACTGTGGGAATGCCCGGTTCAGGCCATGGCCTTCCTCAGGAGCTCGGGGCTGCTCGGCCAGACACCTTGACCAACTTCAACAACAACCAGAAGTGGCTGTAAAAATTCTGAAACAATCCTAAAAATAATTATCAATAATATTCCTTCTCTTAGCCTGGCCCTGGACATTATTTCCATTATGAATTCCAGCATCAATATGCTGTTGCACATCATTCCCATCAAGCATTTGTTGTGGATCAATCACTCTTGTGGTCACAGCCATGTTATGCAGTACAAAAGCTGCAACAATTATTGCTTTTGTTGTATCTTGGTCAGTTCTCATGACTTTACCCAAATATCCAAATCTTTTCTTCAACACACCAAAAGCTCTTTCTACTGTATTTCTCGTTTTAATGTGACTTGCATTATACCTCTCTTCCTGTTGGCCCTGTGGGTTTTGGACGGGAGTTAACAAGTATTTGCGGCATGGATAGCCACTATCACCAAGAAGATGACCTTGGTATTCCCCTGCCTCTAATGAATCATATATCTGGGTGGTTCGGAAAACTCTGCTGTCATGCACACTGCCTGGCCAACGTGCAACAACGTTATAAAACTCTAAATTAGGTCCACAAATTGCTTGAACATTATAGGAAAAATATCCTTTTCTACATCTATAATATTCAGCATTGTTGCATGTCGGCTTGAGAATGGCAATGTGTGTACAGTCAATGCAACCTATGACACCAGGCATCCTTGCTATATTATAAAATGCTAATACCACACTCTGGAGTTCCTGGCCATCAGGAAACTTTATATATCGAGGCCTCAGTCTTGCTATGCCTTTGGCTACTCGTGACAGGCATCTGCTTACAGTTGGTTGGGAAACACTGTAGCAATCCCCCATGATATTTTGGTTGCTACCAGTTGCCATACAGCCAAGGGCAATTAGCACTTGGAGTTGAGGTGGAACAGGTGACCCTGAAAAAAGGAGACATTCGTTATTAGAAGGCTTTATAGAGAAATTGTGCAAGTTGTGGATTGAGGTTTAAGTTGGTATTCTAATATTTGCACATTTGGTCTTTCATCGACATTAATTTTACATCTTGACAAGCAGTAACTCGCATTAAATGTGAAAGGAAGTGTTTATACTGAAATGGAAAAATAATTAAACTTACAGCACTGCAGAGCATATGCAGGTATAATGTCCCACAATGCAGTAAGCTACGTACTACAAGTCATTATTAAATGCAGGACTTTACAGTACATTTATATTCATAATAGATTAATTCATCTGCAGTACTATAGCACAGTACAATCTGTGACCAAAAAACCTTTACATGCTTACAGTATGTAATACTTCATACAGTACATGCATTTAAAAAATACATTTAATTTGCTAAATTTGTATGCTTGGCACAGATTTGTTTCTGTTTCACAACCATATAGTAAAGACCAGTCTAATTTGATTTACCTCTCTGATCAACTGTTGTTAATAGCTGATTTTCAAGATCATTGATCAGATTTTGAACAGAGTTCTTACGAAGTCGGAAGCGTTCTATAAACTCCTCTTCAGTCATTGCCTGGAATGGATCCATCCTGTCGACAATAATCCTACGAGGGCGACGTACTCGTTGCTCATTCAGGTGATTGACCATTTCTTCCCATCGGTTGATATCAATATTCCATCTCTGTGGCACATCAGGCACCTCCAAGAAAGGATTGTGAAGACGATCCATGCTGTGTTTATCTAAAAATAATATGAATTTATTACAGACCTATGAGTATTACTAATAATGACTTCCAAACTATGGGCATAGTATACTGACAGTGAAATGGTGAAGTGTAGTGAAAAGTATATGTAAAAATATTGAATTCCCATTTGACATATCATTTAATAGTTTAAGCGAACTACTGGTTAGGTTAGGTTGGGTTTGGTTATTTTAGCAATACCCAGTGCAATCATCTTATGAAAATATACTTTAGATAAAGTAAATTATTTTAATTTTAAGCTAAAAAAAAAATAACCAAGGGACTCCAACAAACATCTTGTTTGATGTAAGTTTTAGGCTACATCCTTTTCATTATTCAACCAAGATGTTAGTGTTTGTTCATTGTTTTGTTTTTGTCTTGCTATAAGTTGAATTTTATGTCAATTCCTTACTGTAAAACTTAATCCAGCTACACCTGTATAGGCAATAGCAAGTGCATATTTTTGGCATTGAACTATTATTATATATCTTGACCATGTAAAGTATTCCTGAACAACAGGTCCTTCGGGATTTCTCAGTCATTTTTATGATGTTCAGATATTAAAAGAAATGCTTTGATAAGCAATACTTACTAGAGACAATATATGTAGTAGTGTAATCAGTGGAACTCTGCAGCGTGATCAGCGTCCAGCGTGGTTTGTTTTGTTTACATTCGCACCCATTACTCAGTCGTTACTAGCAAGGTCTTTAAAAATATTGAAAAAACCCTCATATATTCACTAATTTTTTTTTCCTTCGGTTGTATAATGCTAGTGCATGTCTTTCCGATATTTTATGATAATATAAAGAGCATATAAACAATACAGGATAAAATACAACAAAGGAATTATGGAAGGAATGGGGTAAATTTTTCCTTCATGTTCCAATAATATACTCGATTCAAGGGAATGAATTTAAGGCCTGCTGGAGAGGAATGAAATCTTCGAGAATAGAAAATGAGTGATATATTTCTTTCCCATGCTTTTGAAGGGAAAGATTTTTTTATGAATACCACCGTAAATTTAATTAAGTGATAGAAAGTGACTTATAGGAGAATCAGAGAAATGTGAAGGATGTGTGTGTGTGTGTGTGTGTGTGCAGAAAAGGAACACTTAGAATATTGTTTACTCTATTTACCAAATTTACAGAATTCCTCAGAATACATTAAAATTATGTGAACAATTATTATTTGAAAATATAGAAAAAGTAAAAGATATATTAGTAGTAGAAATGTGGTATAAAAAACAGACAAAAACTCAGCAGGTATCGTAGAAAAACACACAAAATAAATAAATAACAAATAAATAAATAACAATAAATAAATAACAATAAATAATCAAAGGGGAGCCGTTGAAAAGTTACAGAACTGAACTTACTAAACCTGAGCTGGTAACACTGATGAGAGATCAACAAACATCTGAGCTGGTAACACTGACGAGAGATCAACACAGCCATCAGACAGAGGTGATCATGGCTTCCAGACTAGAAGGTAAAACTTTTTGGTAAGACGTGGCAGCGATAGGACGTCAGTGCTTGAGCTCCGCTTATTTTCAAAATTTTGAGCAATCTGACATATCAACCAACATACCTACACACACATACTAACACATACAGACATCATCCAGACAGTGCAGAAGAAGAAAAAAGTGACTTTAAGTGAGTAATGTTCAAGGTAAACATTGGGCCTGGAAGAACCCGGAAGTGACGAACATGGGGGACGAACAACCGGCCAACCAGCAGCAAACAACAACAACAGCAGAAAACATGGAATGTACCACCACCAACAACAAGAGGACTCTATCTCCAGACACACCGGGTGACGTATTCATCACCACAAAAAGTAAAAAATCATATGCTGATGTAGCAGCTTCACCACCATGCATTATTAATGTTATCAATAACCCACCCCATGCTAATGCTAATGCTGTACACAAACACCATGACAATAATAACACCAATATAACCATTTTAATTAAATCTGTCGACGGTTCACAATGTTTTGTACACCCCAAGAGGGTGTCAGAGGCAATATTTAAGTCCATATTTGCAAAAAAGTATATTGAGAATACCCTGGTCACCACTGGCAAAGGGCGAGGGCTGAAGTTTAGTGTGGCCAATATCGACGGCCTGGTAAGTGTGCCTGAGTCGGTGGTCATGCTGGGCGAGTGGCCAGTTAAGTGCTGGATCGCTGGTGATGACGATCCGACGTATCAATACGGGAGGATTTTCCCAGTTTCCCCTGAACTTGATGACAAAGACGTACAGGAAGGACTGACCATACTCGACGATCAGCCGACAACACTGATGACAGCTTTTAGACTGCCAGATACGACAAGGGATGGGGAGAGGGTGCCAAACATGGCTATTCGGCTGAAGTTCAGGGGACCACTCCCTGAGAGGGTAGCCATAGACTCGGTGGTATACCGTGTGAAGCCGCACACTCTCCCCGTCCTGAGGTGCACCCGATGTCTTCTGTTTGGCCACGGAAACATCTCCTGCAGAGGTAAGATCCGATGTGGGAGGTGCAGTGGTTTCCACAGCACCGATAAGTGTGAGAGAACACAACACTGCTACTTCTGTTTGGGAGCACACAGACCAACATCAAAGCAGTGCCCGGCATACATCAGGGCTGCGAAGGTCCAAGAGACCCAGCATGACCCTGATACCTCCATGCAGGAAGTCAAACGCCAACTGAGGGAAATCCGTCCGGATACTATTACAACCAAACTCCATTCACAACCTCAAACAAAACCAACAAACCTAAACATTTACCCCCTCAGCCCTCAGATAGTTGTTCTCCCCGTAGCGGCTCGTGGCAATTCCACACCGCCACGACAGCCTTCTCCAGCACCAAAAGACACTATACACGCACCCAACAGTACACCAAAACCACAACGTAGAAATAGGACACCTCGCAAATCTCGAATAATTTCCTCACCACCCAAACAACCTAAACACACAAACAGTCCTAAAACCCGCAAAGCCAAAACTCCTCAAAAAGCACCCCCAAAATCCAATGCACCACCTATAACACTGCCTATACCTTATCCTCGTCCTTCCCTACCCAATCCACCATCCCTCCCTCAGCCTCAACCACAGCCTTCACAACACATGCCCTCGCTTGGTAGTGTAGGCCTTACTCACACAGCTTCCTCACTTCCAGCCCAGCATGCTTCGGGCTTTGCATGGCCGGCTTTCATTAGTGGTATAGTACCTATTGCACTAGAATTTATCACACACATTTCATCTGGTCTTGGCCTAAGGGTGGCCTTCTGTAAGTGCTTGCCAGGGCTCCTGACCTTCCTTATGTCACTTTCTCAGTGAATACTTTACTCCCACACCATTTCATCCTCTGGAATGCCCGGTCTATGTACCGGAAACTTCCAGTCTTTAAAACCACGCTCTCATCATATTCTCCTCTAATAGTTGGCATATGTGAGACGTGGCTCACAGATGCATTCTCTCCCTCCTTTCCAAACTATGTTTCTTACAGGGTAGATAGAACACCTGGACAGGCAGGAGGCGGCCTCCTTCTCCTGGTGCATCAGTCTCTCCCTTCTAGTCCTCTAACTATTACTTCCTTTCCAGGAGGTGGGCTAGAGCACTTGGGAGTTACAGTAACCTTTGATACAGGGCCAATTCAAATACTATTGCTTTATAATCCATGTTTGGATATTTCATTACAAGAATTTAAGTATTTGTTTTCACAACTTTCCTCCCAATCATTAATTATGGGTGATTTTAATGCCCATCATGAATTCTGGGAACCGGCCCTGCCCAGAAGCAGGAGAAACCGGTCGGGGTTGGCCCTCTCGGGTCTTTTGATGGACAGTGACACTATCTCTCTACTTACCCCACCTGGCCTCCCTACCAGGATTGATCCAGTTTCAGGGAAATCCTCTACCTTGGACTTATGCCTGGGAAATGGCTCACTCATCCTAACCACACTAACAACTGGCCCTAACATGGGTAGTGACCATCTTCCTGTAGTAATATCCTTTCAATTTACAACACCACCTCCCACATCACGTAGACCCTGTTGGTCCCTCAAAACGGGTGACTGGGAAGCTTTTCACAAGAATTTAAATTCAGTTATCCCTCCAAATACCCTCCCATCAAAAGTCAAAATTCAATACCTCACTGACACATTGGTGGAAGTGGGGTCTAGTCATTTTCACCTTAATACTTCCCGCCCCTACCGCACTTTCAGGGTTCCCTGGTGGAACAGAAATTGTTCGGCAGCCCTTCAGGCAAAGCGTCACGCCTTCAATGCGTGGCGCAAACGTCCCATCAATACCCTCCGTCAACGATATAGATATTTAGAGGCCAAATGCAGACGTGTTATTCTCGATGAGAAACGTTCTGCATGGGCCTCATTTTGTGCTTCCCTATCCTTTGCAACCTCAGTCACCCGAGCTTGGTCATTCTTCAGGAAGATGGTCAGACCCCAACCCCCATTAACTTTCCCGTTAATTAGTAACGGTGCCCACCTTATCACTGATGCCCAAAGAGTCGAGTGTCTTGCAACCCACATTCACACCACACTCGGCTCACCAGATCCAGTACCCACACTTGCATTACCCACTTCCTCACACACCAGCCCTATAATTAGCACTGCTATCACTTCCCAGGAGCTTTCCTTAGCTTTACACTCACTGTCCAACAGAAAGGCCGCGGGACCGGACAACATCCCGAACGAGTTTCTCCGTCATCTCCCAGATGCTCTGGCTCATGTTCTATTAAGCAGCCTCAATGACAGCTGGTTGTTGGGGGTGTTTCCTTCTATGTGGTGTCATGCTATCACAATACCTATTCCTAAACCTGGCAAGGACCCAACAGAGGCAGCTTCCTACAGGCCCATTAGTCTTCTATCTAACATTAGCAAAATCTTTGAGAAAATAGTTCAAAATAGACTAACCTGGTGGTTGGAACGCGAACACCTTCTTCCACCCAACATGTTCGGCTTTCGCCCTCATCGGGGCACTCTGGATGTGTTGCTCCAGCTGGAGCACATAATACAGGAGGGATTCAACCACAAAAAAATCACAATAGTAGCTTTTCTTGACCTTAAAGGTGCTTTTGACACCGCCTCACATAAGGCCATTATTGAAAAACTTGCCCGCCTAGGACTATTTGGTCACCCTCTAAATTGGGTTAAATCCTTCCTGTCATCCAGATCCTTCTCTCTGGTGATTGGAGACACCCACTCCAGGGTGTACCCAATTACCAGGGGTGTTCCGCAAGGTTCTCCTCTAAGTCCTCTACTTTTCAATATCTTCCTTTCAGACTTTCCCTCATCACCAAGCACCCAAGCACTCCTCTATGCAGATGATATTTCAATACTTTGCTCTGCTCCCACTATCCAGGAGGCTCAAATTTCCCTTCAACGTGAGCTTGATAAGGTATTTGATTGGACATCCCGTTGGGGTCTGACGGTGAGTGCACATAAGAGTAGCCTTATGTGCTTCACTCGAAGACGTATACCCAACATTCCCTCGGTCACCATAGGTAATTCCCAAATACCCTTCAAAACCCACCACAAATTTCTTGGTTTAATGTTGGACGGCCCCCGACTAAATTGGGGCTGCCACATACAATACATGGTGACTTCCTGTCATAAATGTCTAAATTTAATGAAATCCCTTGCAGGTGTTAAATGGGGTGCAGACAAAAATACCCTTCTGAAATTTTATTGCATTTACATCCGGAGTCGCCTGGACTACGGATGTGAGGTATATGGAGCGGCCTCACCTTCAATACTCCAAAAATTGGAGGTAATTCAAAATTCAGCTTTAAGGATTGCCCTGGGAGCATTTAAGTCCTCCCCAGTCACAGCCCTTCAGGTAGAATGCTCCCTATCCTCACCGTCACACAGACGCTCCACCTTAATTGTCCGCACCTACACTAAACTTGCAACATCCCCTAAAGGTCATACACTTCACTCACTCCTCCAAAAATATGACAGGAAACCGCTCCTTTGCTCCCTGCCATATCAAGCTCACATGCCTTTTGTAGAAAGAGCCCTCTCCTTCTTTGCTACTATCCGGGTTACTCCACCTCTTTTTCTCTCACTTGAAAAAACTTCTCCTCTGGGCCCTTGGTTCCCTATATCTGCTCCAATATCTCGAACTCTCCATACAGGTATACCTTGGTTTAAGGCCGACTGCCCTGCGAGGGGCAAGACACTTTTCCTATCCCTACTCCTCACCAGATACAAACACCACATACAAATATACACCGACGGCTCCCGTATTCCGGACCCTCCTTCAGTTGGTGCCGGTATTTACATACCAAACCAATGCAAAGCTGTTGCATGGAGGTTGCCGGACACTGCTACAATACTTACAGCTGAACTATATGCCCTCGAACAAGCTCTTCAAGCCACATACACATTCACTTCACCTTGTTCCATTGCCATCTTCACAGACTCACTCACAGCCCTCCATTTAATACACCATCACCGTCCACACTCACACCATTATCTCATCATCTCCATTCATCAACATTTAAAACACCATACACAAATAGGTAATATCATACACCTACAATGGGTACCTTCACACATCGGTGTTGTGGGGAACACCCTGGCCGATCGGGCGGCAGCGGAGGCACACTCACAACCCAGACCCATTTACATTCCTACTGACCAGACAGACTACTGTACTTACATCAGGACTGCTTGTAGACGACACTGGGATAACACACTGACCGACGCTTTACAACTAACTTCATTAAGACACATAAGACAAGACATAAGTCCTCACTGGTGGACCTACTCCCCCAGCAGGGCCCTCGATGTGGCCATAACCAGGCTTAGAATTGGCCACTCAAGACTGAACGCCCATCTTCATCGCCTGGGGATGACACCAGACCCCCACTGCCCTTGGTGCCCTACACAACCTGACACACCAGAACACCTTCTACTACATTGTCCTCGTCACCACTCTCACCGTGTTACTCTCCTTCACTCACTCCGGATCATTGGCCTCCACAGACCTTCACTAAAGGACCTCCTGGGTGGATCACCGGACACTTTATCCACTTGAGCAGTTTTCCTTTGATTCCAATATGTGACAGTTTCTCAAGTGAATGTAACATGTCCATACGGTGTTGATGTAGTTGTGATAGACACGATCTACCATGTCTGAATCCATGTTGCTTGGCATTGTGAAGTGTGTGCATATCGAGGTATTCATTTAGCTTGCTGACAACCATTTTTTCAAACACTTTTATTACGTGTGATGTTAATGTCACTGGTGGGTAATTTTTTGGCTCTGTTCTGTCGCCACCTTTATAAATTGGCGTAATAAATCCCTCTTTTAGTATTGGTGGAATTACTCGTGTGTGAAGGGATGCTCTCCAGAGGATGTAGATAGGTGTGGATAGTGTTTTCATACATTGTTTCAGAAATATAGCAGGGACACCATCTGGTCCTAATGAGGCCTGAGGTCTAATGCTGGATATTGATTGTTCTATATCTATTTCACTCAAGTCAATATCTCTAGACTCTACGTCTGAATTTCTTGTTATCACCGGGTCAAGTTCTTCGTTTATTTGGTTATTTTCTCGTACACTAAATGCAGATACATATTGCATATTGAAGGCTTCTGTCATTTGTTGTGGGTCACTGACTAGTGTACCATTGTGTTTTAAAAGTCCTATTTTGCTCCTTACCTTTGACTTCATTTTTGTATAGTGATAAAAGTATTTAGGGTTGTGGGATATAGCTTCTACTGCTTTTTCTTCTTCTTTAATCCGTTCCACTTAATGTGATTTGGCCAGCTTTTCTTCTATGTTCCACAATTGTTCTTTGATTCTGTTGTCCTCTCTATGTAGAATTTTCTCAGCCAATTTAGTTCTTTTCCTCATCAGAATATTCCTATCCCTGGGTATATTACTTTTTCTTTCTGGTACAAACCTTGAGCAAATGAAGAGGAGTTTTTCTATAATAAAGTCATACATTTCTATTGTAGTCATGTCTTTTAGCTCTTGGTTCCAGTTGACAATTTTGATTGCATTGTTCATGCTTGTCCAGTCCATATTTTCACTGAAAAAATTCATAGTTGAGAAGGACGAACACCCGCTACCATTAACCCCTGCAGTCCGGGAAGGGTAGACCTTGCCTCCACGTTTTTACCCTGCCGCTAGCGTCAAAATTCCTCGATTTGCCCTATATTCACAACGCTCACACTCTTAACCTATATAGTGTACTGACTTCAAAATTGTTCCATCCTTACCTTCAACTCTTCCTCTTTCCAATGGTACCATCGGGAGGGCTGTACGATGAATAGTTGTGGAGATAGGGCGAGTTGAAGTGAACCATGTTTGTGCGCGAGACAGCAGTGTGTCTGTGTGTATGCGTGAGAGCGGTGTGACTACGGCATGACGAGTTCAGTTTCCCGCCCAAGTCTGTTGTCAACTCACTCGTATTACTACTATTATGTATCGTATGTCATGATTTCAACACTAAAAATAGTATGAACACTTGTAGGAATATATCATCGTGTAACTGTCACTTAGAAAATGATAAACAAACCGACTTGTACCGTAGGAAACACGTATATTTACTATCAATTGTGCCTGTATGGGCGTGTTATGTGGTGTTATTTTCTTATTACTACCCCATTATATATCGTGTGTCATGATCTATACACTAAATAATAATTTGTAACCTTGTAGGAATATCATGGTGTCACTCACGTACATATATTCACTACGGTATTGTCTTACGATCGTTAGAGCACAAATTCGGACAAGGGCAATTACTTAAAAATCGCCCAGCCATCATGGGGTCCCAGAATCGACTGAGTGGGTAGCGGATCGATATTGTGAGTGTATTTTCTCGCCCAACGACAAGAAAAACTAGCCGTACAGGGCGCGAAATAGCGCTAAATCGCTGTGACGGTAGGTGCAGTTGCCCGGTTCCTTACGTAAGACGGTCTATCACGTCAACCGGTCTTTAGGGGTTAAAATAACATGAACCATTAGGCCCCATTTTCAAGTTAAAGTACCATTATTTCTTATGGAAATGTACAATTTACTTTATGCTAAATTCACTTTATAAGACACAACCCTTCACCAACCTATAATGTAATAAAAAAAGAGGAGAGTGTATATACAGTATACATACATACATACATAAAGGCATTCACTTTATGCGACACAACCCTTCACCAACCTATAATGTAATAAAAACAGAGGAGAGTGTATATACAGTATACATTCATACATACAGGCATTCACTTTATGCGACCCCTTCAGGAACCTAACCTGTAATAAAAAAAGAGCACAGTGTATATTCCATAATTGTCCCGTGAATGTCACCACTGTTCCTCGTTCACAAAACTTTCTTCCATCAGTCTCAGTCCCGCAAAAACCATGTACAGTTGGCCAAGGAAAGACTGCAACCAAATTTACTGGTGTGTGTGTGTGTGTGTCAGGTGCTACAAAGTAAACACTGGTATTTTATCAATGCATCACTCACAACCTATAACCTTTGTATGGATGAATGTAATTATCTGAAGGCAATAACATCTATCCATACAAAGGTTATAGGTTGTGAGTGATGCATTGATAAAATATGAGTTTTTACTTTGGAGCAGCTGGCAGATATTGACACACACACACACACACACACCAGTAAATTTGGTTGCAGTCTTTTCTTGGCCACCTGTACATGGAGGTAGTGTGATAATATACTGTACCTCATTCAACATGTAAACGAAAGAATGTTACCCATGTAAATGTACCTCTATTACCACAACCTAAGCCTGTCCCCCTACTCCCCCCCCCAGTCAACCCAAGCCTGTCCCCCTACTCCCACACACCCTCAAACCCCCACCAAGCCTGTCCCCCTACTCCCACACCTTCCCCAGTCCACCCAAGCCTGTCCCCCTACTCCCACACCCCACTAAACCCCCACCAAGCCTGTCCCCCTACTCCCACACACCCTCAAACCCCCACCAAGCCTGTTCTCCTACTCCCCCCCCCCCCAGTCAACCCAAGCCTGTCCCCCTACTCCCACCCAAGCCTGTCCCCCTACTCCCCCCCCCCTCAAACCCCCACCAAGCCTGTTCCCCTACTCCCCCCCCCCAGTCAACCCAAGCCTGTCCCCCTACACCCACCCCACCCCCAGTCCCACCCAAGCCTGTCCCCCTACTCCCACACACCCTCAAACCCCCACCAAGCCTGTCCCTCTATTCCCACACCCCACTAAACCCCCACCAAGCCTTTCCCCCTACTCCCACACTCCCTCAAACCCCCACCAAGCCTGTCCCTCTATTCCCACACCCCACTAAACCCCCACCAAGCCTGTCCCTCTACTCTCACACCCCACTAAACCCCCACCAAGCCTGTCCCTCTATTCCCAAAACACCTTAAGCCGTATTTATGTGTGTCAAGCAGTGGGATTGGATCTGAAGAGCTGTCTTGGGACGGCTTGGTTTCGCCTGCAAAAACAGACCAGGATTGGGGGAGGCGAAAACTTAGCTTTGCCCAAGTTGTTGACAGCCGTTTAAACAGAAGTATGAGCCGAAATATATAGTTTGACGAAACAGTAATGAGTAATGAATGGCCCATTAAGTAGAGTATTAGGCTTATCTTATATCAGAGGAGATGGAATATTACCTACCAATAGATGTTGATGTTGTAAAAATACCCAATATTATTTTAGCTTGTTGTGTACTATATAAATCATAATCATATCAGGATATACTGTACTGAAACAACTATATTTTATTATGATTAATGACAATTATTAACACACACTATGATGGTAAAAAACCAGTTTCAACTTCCATTCCAAACACTACAAGACTTAAATATTATACCAGTATAGTACTCGTTTCTGTACTGTAAATATATAGTACATTAAATTAATGTACTAACTGTAATATTACGTCATTAACGTTAAATTAATTAACCATAGTTAAGAATAATATAAACTCAAATTACCATATTTATTCTTGGCTTTAATCCCAAATAAATATTATAATTACCCACTTACACAAACATCCACCCACTTGTTGTTTATATTCTACCTACATAACATATCACTACAGTAAACTCCTAAGGTTTGGCATTATTTCTTAACTATTTTACACACACAAATGTAGTACTTACATGTATTACCAACATTTTTATCTTTGTATTCCACTCTCCACCACCACCATTCTGCCAACACTGCTCTGGAGGTACAGTAGCTTGGATTGGATTCATGGGCTGTCTTGGTTTTTACCATTTTGGCTTGGGTCGTCTTGGTATCTTTTTGCCGCACATACATAAATAGTCCAGCAGCAGCCCTCACTCAGCTTGGTTTAACTCAAGACGAGTTTCGGTAATCTGACCGCGCATAAACACGGCTTTAATTAATTCCATGTGTTGTTTTTCAGATGGAGGGAGACGAGGGTCAATTTGTAACATGGTACAAGAAAGAATATTGATACCAGTCCTGATGTTGGCTTCTTAAGGACCTCTGTGTGTGTGTGATGATGTAATAAGAATATAGAAGGTTAGTGAGTCATACAAACATTGACATTAAACACACACACACACACACACACAATGATGTTGGCTTCTTAGGCTGCTTTCACACGAGCGTTTCCGAACGAGCGTTTGGGAACGCGACGTTTTAACATTGAATGGAGTTAAATGTAACCTTTCACACAACACATTACACACCAGTCCAACACAACACACACGTCCAAACCAACAAGGACACACAATATTATATACAATATTATCAACACATACATTATTATTTACTCATCCACCAACATCCACATATAAAATAATATATTTTTTTCTCTACCAATATAATGCATAATTGCAATTATGCATATGACATTTATATTTATATTTGTATTTTGCATTAACAACATGTAATTGAAATTCATAGTCCTTGTTGTATGATAATTGGTATATATTTTTGACATAACCATTATTTCTTCATTATAATAATTTGGTATATATTTATTTCTTCATTATAATAATTTGGTATATATTTATTTCTTCATTATAATAATTTGGTATATATTTATTTCTTCATTATAATAATTTGGTATATATTTTTGACGTAACCTCATTATTTCTTCATTATAATAATTTGGTATATATTTATTTCTTCATTATAATAATAATTTGGTATATATTGTTGACATAACCTCATTATTTCTTCATTATAATAATTTGGTATAGATTTTTGACATAATCTCATTATTTCTTCATTATAATAATTTGGTATATATATATTTCTTCATTATAATTATTTGGTATATATTTTGACGTAACCTCATTATTTCTTCATTATAATAATTTGGTATATATTTTTGACATAACCTCATTATTTCTTCATTATAATAATTTGGTATATAACAGAGAGAGAGAGAGAGTGAGAGAAAAAGAGAGAGACTGTCAATAAATCTATCTATCTATCTATCGATCGATCTATTTATCTGTCTGTTTGTCTGTCTGTCTATCTATCTATATCTATATATCTGTCTGTCTGTCTGTCTGTCTATCTATATCTATATATCTGTCTGTCCATCCATCCATCCATCCATCCATAATCAAACTTAATAATCTTATAATTGCAGCATATCGATTTTTAGCAATGTTTCAACTTTAATTGTACAGCTTTTTTAATCCCTATTGTGTTAGGTAACTGTTGAGATAATCCTAATCCTGACATAACACACTCATTTAGGATATGTTTAATACATTACATGACACAATTTGATATCCTTACCTAAGATTATTCTTGCTCAATATCCAACCATTCTGGTTTTTATGTGATTGTCAAGAGGAAACACTCCAAGTTCACCATAAACCATCTATGTCATTACAGGTATTTTTATAAACACTCAGTATCTGTTTTAAATATTTCACATACAGTAACTCACTCTCTATCACAATATAAGGACCTCAAATTTCACATGCATACGTCAGTATTGGTAATACCATTTTACTAAATAAATCAATTTGTAAATGGACTGGTAAATCCAACTTTGTACACTTACCTACTACTAAGTACAGTTAGACACAGGAATGGGTGGTACAGCCCAGGAGGTGAAAGATAGGCCTACTTGTCCCATTTGAGTAACCATTGTGTGTCTATTATCAGGTACTTGCTATTTATTACCATCCTCAATACTGACTTCTGCCCCTGATGTCTCCTATTTGGCACTAAGGAACTTGATATTGGGAGAAATAGACCATCTTTCACCTGGGCTGTACCATGAATTCCTGTGTCCAACAGTACCTGTAATTATTTCATATTCACGTCTATAGTCTCTCATCACATTTTCATTCCATACAATATTTATCTCATTTTCATGTTTTCTATATACATATACTTGTACAATAAGTTTCTAGAGCGTTACCTGCTTCTTTTGGGTTAAATGATATTTTTTCGTTTTCTCTTTCATATATTTTAAGTTCCTTTTTATTAATCTCATTACCTTTCAGTTTGTTAATATTATCCCGTGTATGTGTGTTTTGAATACGTGTGTGTGTGTGTTTGTTTATGTTGTGTGTATTTGTTTATATGTATATATGATTTTTAATACGTGTTTTATATGTGTGTGTGTGTGTTTTAAATACGTGTGTATGTGTGTGTGTGTGTTTTAAATACGTGTGTGTGTGTGTGTTATCCATAGAGGTTCTCTTATACAACTTCCTCTTTTATCTACATTTATTTTTATTATTTTCTGCATAGCCTTGTCTCTAGCAATTATCATATTATTCTCAAAGGTCTCTATTCTGTCTATATCTGTATGTTCTAATTTATGTAGTTCCTTCATGAAATCTTTTTTTGTCTTCTCGTTAATGTCTATATATGTTTTAGTTATGAATTGGTCATACTTTCTCTTTCTCAGATTAATTCCAAAGTCAATAATCATTAAGTAATGATCTGATAAATCGAATATTTCTTTATTTTCATCAATGAAAATTGAATTTAGTTTGTTACTTAGGGCATTATTTATAAGACAGTAATCTATCACACTTTCTCCATGTATAAATCCCGCTACATATTATTTATTTAATAAGTTCAAAACTATCTTTCCATTTCTATCCAATTTGTGATTTCCTAAAAAAACAACGTGACCATTCCAGCTCATCTTCAATTATTCTTTTAATTTTTAAGTTTCTTTCATGGGGACGACCCGGACAATAAAGTGAATAATATTCATAAAAAAAAAAGTTATTGAGCTACAGGAGAGTTTTTGTGCTTAAAAGAAAGCTTAATTAATTCCCCATCTTATGCTATGCGTTTCATATCTGTAGATATCATAGTATTTGTTGTACAGCCGTTTTTAAAATCCAGAATTCTCTGTCCGGGTTGAGACCGCGAGGTCACGACACGGACAGGTGTGGTCCCAACATGGACGGATGTTTTGGTCCACCAAAAACACACTTACACCAATGTTTTATATTTTTTCTTATTAAGAACATGCAGAACATGACACTGAAAGTCCCTGTCCGAGTCGAGAACACGGACCTTGCATTTAAAACAAATTTCTTAAAAATTAAACAATTGGTCTAGGTTAAATATTTCAATTTGGAGAAGTAAACACTAATGGGGGGCACATAATAATGCTAAAAATAATTCACTTCCATCAATAAAACACTTCGAAAAATCACTCGATATTTAGCCGTGGCAAACACCCATTTCCAGCCTTTTCCATGGCTTTATCTCACATATGGTACATTATAGTTGTAAGAACTATGCAATCATTGACTTTTTAATTGTTTTTTCCAGTACACTTAATTTGCATGAATTGTCAAAAATTGTCCGAGTCGAGACCACGGCATAATATTTTGTTGGCGGGCACCCCAAACATTCAATTGTTGTTTAGGCACTCCGTATTATCACTGATTTTATGCCAATATGGCTATATTACACAACAAAACTTATCACAAGTTGATCACGCCATATTCGTGGTCATGGCACAATATATCCTGATGCCGAAAATTAAGATCGCGACCTCTTAAAATCGAAATTCTTACCTTGTTTACAAACGGAGCGTCGGCGCGGAGGTTTGCAAATGGCGTCTAGTTAGGACCGCCCTCCCTCATACGTCATAGCTCTGACGTCATCCTAGGCTCGATCGTTCATTGGTTAATCAAGACTGTCCGGGTCGAGACCATGTCCGGGTCGTCCCCACACGACCCTATATACAAGTATAATATTTATTTTAAACCCCATTATCAGTAATTCGACTTGCATTATATCTGGGTGTTTTGTTTGTTTTTTATTTACTATAACTTTATTTACATTATATATTTACATTATTCTTAATTTTAAAACTCTCAATTTTCCCCAATCCCTTGTTTAGTATATATTTATCAAATCTCAATTGAGTTTCTGTTAAATATAATATATCTATTTCACTTCTTATCAGCCTCTCTACTTCTACCAATTTAACTTTACTTAACCCTTGTATAGTAAGTAATTTTAGTCTAATATTTACATATGTTATTACTATTATTCCTCCTTTCCTTCTCTATTCATTATTGTTATTATTATTATTCTTTTTCTTTCTTTCATTTTCTATTCATTATTATTATTATTATTATTATTATTATTATCCCTACTTTCCATCTCTTATTAGGCTATTATTATTATTATTATTATTATTATTATTATTATTATTATTATTATTATTATTATTATTATTATTCCTCTTTACCTTCTCTTTTCATTAAAAAGTCATTGAAAACGCATCTGGTCAAGTTACAATAGTGAAAAATAAGTACATATGTACATGAATGTTTCTTCATTGGCTTTTTTTTCATCTAGTTTCTCCTTCAACTTCTGATACCTTTTCCTATTCTCTTCCCTCCCTCTCCTTCCTAGTCCTATCCTTAGATATTCCTATCTTCTTCATCTGAGTCTTTGTAGGTGTTCTTTAGATTTCTAGCATTTTTAAATATTTCCCATTTCATATTGTCATCTGTCAGAGTGATTAATTAGTACAGGTGTGTTTTGGTTTTGTGTCTTTATTCCCAATATTATTAAATTAAGTTATTCATGACTATTCTTTCATTCACCTTAATTTCCTTCATGATTTCTCTTCATCTTTATCTGTTTGTTCTGTTTCTGTTTGACTTTCCTGTAAATTATAGATTACAATGTTATTTTTCCTCTTATCTCTATCTTGTTTTTCTTTTAACTCTTCATATACAGTTTCCCTAACCTCTGCCTGTAAGTTGTAACTATGTTACCCATTAAGTTCACACCATTCTCTTTAGGTATATATATCTGTCTTTAATTAAGCCTTTTACCATTTCTTTAATTTCTGCCATTAGGGTAGGCCTATCTCTAACAAACCCTATTACTTTATTTCCCCTTTTATTGTCAAAACTTCTGTGTTCAATTTTGTATTCTCTTCCATTAAAGCTCTATACTTCTTCTAAAAACTCATCTTCCCTAACCTAACTTAACCTAACCTTTTTTTCCTACACAACCACATAAGGTCATTATTCTCATTTAATATATCATATTTCTTTACTGTGACCTTGACACATCCTATATGGAACCATTGTTTACATTTATCACAGAGCAATCCTTTTGGTCCATTCCACAGTGGTTTGTTTTGGTTTGTAAGCTCGCAAACGAAAGAATGTTTGTCGTGTAAATGCCTTATAAGTGAATTATTTAATGAATTTGGTGAGTAATCTATACAGTGATCATTATTATCTAACTGTTGGATAGATATTGTGAATGTGGATACTCGCCTTTTGGAAAATAATGAAGCCTTAAAATTTTGGTTGGTTGGGGAGCTAACAAACCAATACCACTGTGGAATCAACCCTTTATCATTAGAAGTAACTTTTTTATCACATTTGCATCGACTTATCTCTCTTTTTTGTTACTCTTTCTTCCTCTGTAGTGACTCGGGGTCATCCTTGTACTCAACACTAATGTAAATCACTTACAGTTATTTATAGGAATGAGTTTCTGTTTATTTGTTTTATCAAGAGCTCAGTTCACCTTCCTCTTCCAAGTGTTCCTGGACGATGGTTTAATATATGGTATTAATATTTATTTGCATTGCAGGTGTGTGTGTGTGTGTGTTGGTGTGCCAGGACTTTTGGGAGCAGGTGTGTAATGGCAGGGGTTGACTCATTTACCCCTGTAGTAGCTGTGTCACGGCAGGGTTACCTCTACCCCTGGAGCAGGTGTGTAATGGCAGGGGTTGACTCTTCTAACAGGGTTCACCAGGGTATATACAGTGAGTCTAAGGCTGCTCTCACACCAGAGTTTTTGATGTGCGTTCGGGAACGCGTTAGATTTTTGTAGCCGCGTTGGACACACGTTTGCTACGCGTCCACGTTTCAATATTGACAGTCACCCCCCCCACCCCCTACCTCCACCCTGCTTTCCCACCAAGTTCATTAATATTAGTTCATTAATTATATTAGGCTACATGATGTATACATACATGTACAGTCTGGGGCAGAAGTCTTGTCGCTTCAACTGCTTCACTGAGACCTGCAGTGTTCATTAACTTGAGAAATACACACATTTTCTACACCTAATAATCTTGAGTCTATGAACATCTTGTGCCTCAGTAAAGCAAGTGAGGCAACAACACTTTTGCTGCTGGCTGTACCTTATAACAATTATTATGCTGAAATATATATGCATATTTACTATCAATGACTATACAGTATATCATACTTAAATGCATTACACACCAAAAATAATTGTTGCCAGTGTACTGAACACATAATGTAGTAGCAACAAGTGTCATCCATCCATCTGTGTGTAAGGTTTGAACAGAACTAACAGAGTCCTCTGGGCTGTCACCACACCTGAGAGAGGTAGTTAACGACAGTTGTGTCTGTCTGTACACGTGGTATCTATACACTGGTGTGTCAGCTGTCATTGTTACCAGTAGTCAGTAACGACGTGTGTATTAATAACGACACACGTGTCCATGTTGGTTTGGACGTCTGCACAGTGTTGGACTGGTGTGTAATGTGTTGTGTGAAAGGTTACATTTAACTCCATTGAATGTTAAAACGTCACGTTCCCAAACGCACGTTCGAGAACGCTGGTGTAAAAGCAGCCTAATAGAGTTGTATATAGAGTAAGGACCTGAGGTTGAATTAATATTAGTGAAATCACACTGTCATCATGATCATAAACGGTGAATAAAACCCCCCACTCTTGTTGATGGAAATAATATATTAATACAAACAGTTTGTGTGAACACTGCCACCATCTTCAGTGTTCTACAGAGAACAAAGTTATGACAGGGTTGATTCCACAGTGGTTTGTTAGCTCGCAAACGAAAGAATGTTTGTCGTATAAATGCCTTATGGATGAATTATTTAATGAATTTGGTGAGTAATCTATACAGTGATCATTATTATTATTATTAAATGCCTTAAGGGTGAATTATTTAATGAATTTGTTGGCCACGGCAGAAGTGTGTCCAGTTTTCCCTGTTCCAACACTCCCTCCTTACTTGTTCAAACCCTCCCCTGACCCTTACTTACTTACATAAGTAAGTAAGTAAGTAAGTAGGTAAGTAAGTAAGTAAGGGTCAGAGGAAGGTTTGAACATGTAAGGAGGGAGTATTGGAACAGAGTAGGGAGTAAGGAGGGAGTGTTGGAACAGGGACAACTGGAGACACTTCTGCCTTTACCACCCCCTTGGAGGGAGTTACCGGAGGGAACCAGGCGTCACACCTATAGATAGATAGATAGATGTATGTATGTATTAGATATAATGTTGTAATACAATTTTAATACAGAGATGACAGATATATATATATAGTTCTCATGGTAAATTATGTATGTACTGTATAAGTTCAAACCTATGTAGGTATTGGTTTGTTAGCTCCCCAACCAACCAAAATTTTAAGGCTTCATTATTTTCCAAAAAGTGAGTATCCACATTCACAATACATACATACAGTACATACATACAGTACATACATACATACATACAGTACATACATACAGTACATACGTACATACATACATACAGACATACAGTACATACATACATACATACAGTACATACATACATACATACAGTACATACATACATACAGTACATACATACATACATAATTTACTTTGTCTAAATCACTCTTCTCAATACTGAAAAATAAATATATCTTGAAAGAGGTTTTAAGTTTGTTCAGCTTTGCATAAAATGAAACACAAGTTGTACAAGAGTTTTACAAGGATTCCTATTTTTCTGTTTGCAATCTTTTTCTTCTCTTTCCTTTTCTTTATTATTATTATTATTATTATTATTATTATTATTATTATTATTATTATTATTATTATTATTACAGCCACACAGCCACACAGCCGTCACTCACAATGTCTTCTACAGCCACTGGGGAAAAGCCAACTTGCACAGCCATGACTCACAGTGTGTGTGTGTGTGTGTGTTTACCAGTACCTACACACACACACACAGCCACCACACACAGGTTAGTTCCCACTTCCCAGTAGTTTGTACAGGTTAGGTCCCGGTAATGTGTGTGTGTGTGTATGTGTTAGAGGGAGAGAGAGAAAGAGTGTGTGTGTGTGTGTGTTTGGAGGCTTCTGATTCCTCCAAACTATTCCACAAAACAACCTCCTTCCATATATATATGTGTGTGTGTGTGTGTGTGTGTGTAATAATAATAATAATAATAATAATAATAATAATGATAAACGGTTTATTCAAGATAGCAGCAATACAGCTGAAAATTCACAAATTACACACTATAAATATGGTTGGTACAAAAATTACAAAAAAAAACAAGAACAAACACAGACAATATACTAAGGGTTGTTGATAATATTTACAATGGTGTGTGTGTGTGTGTGTGTGTGTGTGTGTGTGTGTGTGTGTGTGTGTGTGTGTGTGTGTGTGTTAGAGGCAAGGGTGGCAGTACGGTACAGTATGAAAAAAATATCATATTAATTCCACACACTTAAAAATATCATATACATCTATATATACATACATATACATACATACATACACTCTGCTCTCTTTTTATGTGAGTTTAAATTATGTGAATTTGAAATAGTGTGTATCATGAAAAAATTAAATAAATGCAATTTACATGAACTGTTAAAATAACATGAACCATTAGGCTCCATTTTCAAGTTAAAGTACCATTATTTATTATTATTATTATTATTATTATTATTATTATTATTATGGAAATGTACAATTTACTTTATGCTAAATTCACTTTATGTGACACAACCCTTCACCAACCTATAATGTAATAAAAAAACACCACAGTGTATATAATTCATTAGTGTTTGTTACTATAACATCCCAGATTTAATTTCAGGTTCTGTGCATAGAGAGAAAAGTAATAGAGATTATCCCTGAACATTTGTGTGTACATGTATGTGTGTACAGTCACAGTCAAATATTCACCCACACTTTCCTTCCATCGTAGTAATAATAATAATAATAATAATAATAATAATAATAATAATAATAATAATAATAATAGTAATCTTGATAATAATAATAATAATTATAATAATAATAATAATAATAATCTTGATAATAATAATAATAATAATAACAATAATAATAATAATAATAATAATAATAATCTTGGTAATAAAGAACAACACGTGTATAATTTTGCACCACCTCATAATAATAATAATGTTATTAATGATAATAATAATACTAATAATAATGATAATAATGATAATAATCTTGATAATAATAATAATAATAATCTTGATAATAAAGAACAACACGTGTATGAATTTGCACCACCTCATAATAATAATAATAATAATAATAATAATAATAATAATAATAATAATAATAATAATAATAATAATAATAATCTTGTTAATAAAGAACATACATGTGTATAATTTTGCACCACCACCTAATAATAATAATAATAATAATAATAATAATAATAATAATAATAATAATAATAATAATAATAATAATAATAATAATAATAATAATAATAATAATAATAATAATAATAATAATAAATATTATTTAATAAAAACCTGTGTGTTGAAATTGATCTATTGTTAATTTAGAAATGTAAGTGAATGGTTCTTATATTGTTTTTGTTTTATTGCAGACAGTGAGTGGTTTTTTTTTTTTATTATTATATTAATTTTTTTTTATTATTATATTTAATATATTTTTTTATTATATTAAATAAAAAAAATTATTAGATTAAATAAAAAAAAATATATTTTATATATTTTTTTAGTATAATAATAAAAAAAAAATATTATATTACTTTTTTTTTTATTATATTATTTTTTTTTATTATATTAAATATTTTTTTTTTATTATATTATTTTTTTTTATTATATTAAATATTTGTTTTTTTTTCATTATTAAATTAAATATTTTTTTTATTATTATTATATTTTTTGTTATTATATATTTTTTTTTATTAAAGTATTTTTTTTATTATTATATTAAATATATATTTTTTTCATTATATTATTTTTTTTATTATGTTAAATATTTTTTTTATTATTATATTATTTTTGTTTTTATTATTATATTAAAAAAAAATATATTAAATATTTTTTTTATTATATTAATGTTTTTTTTATTATATTATATATTTTTTTTATTATATTATTTTTTTTATTATATATATATTTTTTTTAATTATATTAATTTTTTTTTATTATATTTTTTTATTATATTAAATATTTTCTTTTTTTTTATTATATTTTTTTTTATATCAAATATTTTGTTGTTATTATTATATTATTTTTTTTATTATTATTATATTATATATTTTTTTTTATTAGATTATTTTTTTTTTATTATTATTATATTAAATATTTTTTTTATTATATTATTTTTTTATTAGATTATTTATTTTTTATTATATATATATATATATATATATATATATATATATATATATATATATATATATATATATATATATATATATATATATATATATATATATATATATATATATATATATATATATATATATATATATATATATATATATATATATATATATATATATATATATATATATATATATATATATATATATATATATATATATATATATATATATATATATATATATATATATATTTTTTATTATATTAATTTTTTATATAATATTTTTTTTTTATTATATTATTTATTTTATATATTAAATATATATTTTTTTTATTATATATAATATTTTTTTTATTATTATATTATAATATTATTTAATTTTTTTATTATTATATTAAATATTTTTTTTTTATTAATATATTTTTTTTTATTATTATTATAATAAAAAAAAATAATTAGAATAAATATTTTTTGTTTTATATTATATTATTTTTTTTTTATATTATTTTTTTTTTTATTATTATTTTTTTTATTATATTATTTTTTTTTATTATATTATTTTTTTTATTATATATATATTTTGTTTATTATATTAAATATATATATTTTTTGATATTATTATTTTTTTATTATTATATTAAATATTTTTTTTTATTATATTAATTTTTTTTCTTTAAATTAAATATATATTTTTTAAAAAAAATTTTATAATATTTTTTTTTTTTATTATTATATTAAATATTTTATTTTTATTATATTATTTTTTTTATTATATTAAATATTATTTTTTCTTATATTAAAAAAAAAATCATTATATATTTTTTTTATTATATTAATTTTTTTTTTTATTATATATATTTTTTTTATTATATTATTAAATATTTTTTATTATTATATTATTTTTTTTTTATTATATATTTTTTTGTATTATATATATTTTTTTGTATTATTATATTAATTCTTTTTATTATATTAAATGTATATATTTTTTTTATTATAAATATTTTTTTTATTATATTAATTTTTTTTTGTTATATTAATTTTTTTTTTTTTTTTTTTTTTTTTTATTATATTTTTTTTTATTATATTATTTTTTTTCATTATTATGTTAATTTTTTTTTATTATATTAAATATATTTGTTTTTATTATATTATTTTTTTTTATTATAATTTTTTTTTATTATATTAAATATTTTTTTTATTATAATTTTTTTTTATTATATTACTTTTTTTTTATTATATTATTTTTTTATTATTATATTAATTTTTTTTATCATATTAATTTTTTTATTTTATTATATTTTTTTTTTATTATATTATTTTTTTTAAATTATAAATATATATATTTTTTTTATTATATATTTTTTTTATTATATTAAATATTTGTTTTTTTATTATATTATATTTTCTTTTTTATTAGATTAAATAAAAAAATTTCAGGCTCTCTCACACACATACACACATACGCACAGTCTCTCTCTCTCGCACACACAAATTCAAAGTCTCCCCCCCCTCTCTCTCTCTCTCTCTCTCTCTCTCATACACACACAGTCTCTCACAAAAGCAATCTATCTTATGCAGTCTCTCACACACATCGATATCAATCTCTCTCTCTCTCTCTCTCTCTCTCTCTCTCTCTCTCTCTCTCCTTAATAATAATAATAATAAATAAATAAAATTATGTGTTTGAATTTCCTTAGTAAAAAAGAAATGTATAAATACATATTAATTATCCCATGAAATAAATGGGTTTGTTGGCAATATTGGAGCAACTTGATTCCTCCAAACTATTCCAGGCAACAGGGTAGATAGATACCATTATAATATTTATTAATTAATCCTGTTTCTTGACATATTTTGGAGGAATTAATGTACTCCAAAGTTACTACAAGGGACCTCAGATAATTCTAGGGTAAGTTTGGAGCAAATTGATTCCTCCAAACCATATTATGACGTCATTACAAAGTGAGAGAGAGAGAGAGGTAGGGGAGGGGTGTGAGGTGGTATGTGTCAAGAGATAGAGATAGAGAGCAGTGTTGCCAGCTGGTCTGCTTGATAAAGTTTCTATAATATCCCCATTGGCACCTCTGATTCCACATATCTAGTGAAAATTCCCCATAGTTGGCATCACCTATGGAGAAAAAAATGTTGGCTCAAAATTAATGTTTGAATGGCAGTACATAAATGAGGTTACTGAGTTGAATACCCCTCCCCCCTACCCCCCCTCCACTCTACCCATACCCCCTCCCTCACACCCATGCCTCTACCCCCCCTAACAACATACCCCCACCCCACTCCCCAAACCCCCCCTTGATTATCATATAATGAAGTCAAGATTTGGTGGAGAATATAGTTCACGTTTTGGTTCATAATTTATTTATTACTAATTATTTTGAATTAGTTGTTATATCATTAAATTCCCCGTAATTTTCCCTACATTTTGATATCATTATTTCTTTAATTACGCAATTAACGAAATTAGCTAATATTTTCTATTTATAATTTCCCACCGTGACTAATTGGTACATTGGAGCACCTTGAATCCTCCAAGGTATCTCAGGCAACACAACTTAATGCAGGAATAATACAGTTTGGAGGAATCAGTTTGCTCCACAATTTCCCTATGAAAATCTGGGTTTCTTTATAGTACTTTGATTCCTCCAAAGTATGTCAGGAAAGAGAATTAATTAATAAATATAATGGTATCTAATTTGTTGTATGGAATAGTTTGGTGGAATCAAATTGGTCCAGTATTACTACAACCAACACCACAGCTTCGAATGAATTGGCTTCGAATGAATCAGCTTTTAATGAATTAGCATCGAATGAATCAACTTGATGAACCATTTAAGAGAGGGTGTAAGGAGGAGGGGTTGTATTAGGGGGGGTATGGTGGGATGTAGGGTGTGTGTAGAGAGGGGGGGGGGGTGTATTAGGGGGGGTATGGGGGGGGGTAGGTAAGGGTTGTGTTGGGGTAGTAGCATCGAAACTGATTCACTCATTCGAAACTGATTCATTCGAAGCTACCACCCCACTATACCTCTCCAACCACCCAGCCCAAACCCCTCCCTACACCGTCCCATACCTCCCTAATATACCCCCCCTCCCTACACCCCCTTTAAAATGGTTCACCAAGTTGATTCATTCGAAGCTAATACATTCGAAGCTGTGGTGTTGGTTGTGGTAATATCTGGACCAATTTGATTCCTCCAAACTATTCCATACAACAGAATTGATACCATTATATTTATTAATTAATTCTCTTTCCTGACATACTTTGGAGGAATCAAAGTATTATTAAGGAACCCAGATTTCCATAGGGTAATTTTGGAGCAAACTGATTCCTCCAAACTGTATTATTCCTGCATAAAGTTGTGTTGCCTGAGATACCTTGGAGGACTCAAAGTGTTCCAATGTACCAATTAGTCACGGTTGGAAATTATAAATAGAAAATATTAGCTAATCTCGTTAATTAATTACATAATTAAAGAAATTATTATATAAAAACGTAGGGAAAATTACGGGGAATTTAATTATATAATAATGAATTCAAAATAATTAATAATAAATGAATTATAACGCAAAACGTGAACTATTAGGGGGAGTAGGGACATGGGTGTGAGGGAGGGGGTATGGTGTTAGGGAGGTAAGGGTAGGGGTGTGAGGGAGGGGGTATGGGTAGAGAGGAGGGGGGGAGGGCAAGTCAACTCAGTAACCACATTTATGGACTGCCATTCAAACATTAATTTTGAGCCAACATTCTCTCTATAGGTGATGCCAAGTATGGGGAATTTTCACTAGATATGGGAAATCAGAGGTACCAATGGGGATGTTATAGAAATTTCATCAAGCAGACCTGGCAACACTGCTCTCTCTCTCTCTCTCTCTCTCTCTCTCTCTCTCTCTCTCTCTCTCTCTCTCTCTCTCTCTCTTTGAAATGACGTCATAATATGGTTTGGAGGAATCAGTTTGCTCCAAAATTACCAAAATTCCACCAAAATATGTCAGGAAACAGGATTAATTAATTAATATTATAATGGTATCTACTCTGTTGCCTGGATTAGTTTGGAGGAATCAAGTTGGTCGAATATTGCCACCAAGTTTTCATAGGTTTATTGATAAGAGAAAACGATTTAATTTTATTACAGATTCATCTATTTTTTCTTTTATTTTTCTGATAATTATTTTAACACCTGAATTATTCATTATTATATATTTCTTTACACCTTATTTAATTAATAATATTAAACCCACATATTTCATGGGATAATTAATAATATTAAACCCATTTATTTCATGGGATAATTAATAATATTAAACCCATTTATTTCATGGGATAATTAATAATATTAAACCCATTTATTTCATGGGATAATTAATAATATTAAACTCATTTATTTCATGTTATAATTAATAATATTAAACCCATTTATTTCATGGGATAATTAATAATATTAAACCCATTTATTTCATGGGATAATTAATAATATCAAACCCATTTATTTTATGGGATAATTAATAATATCAAACCCATTTATTTCATGGGATAATTAATAATACTAAACCCATTTATTTCATGGGATAATTAATAATATTAAACTATCAAGGGAGAGCAGCTACACCGTCACTCACAGCATCTTGACGACGATGTAGGGGGTATTTTCTTGACGTGTCAGCGTAGCCAGGATAATTGACGACAGAGCTGGACCCAGTTCACCTCTGAAAATCCCAGATTTTTTCTCGTGGATTCGAACCAGGGTCCTTCACAACCACATTCCGTCTCTTTATCCACTCTGCCACCACCTCTGCCAATACACATATTATCTCTCTCTCTCTGTCTCTCTCTCATACACAGTAATATAATAACATCAACAATTAAATTTTAATCCTATAACCTTACAAAAATATTATAATAAAACTATTCTGATGTTATTTTATTACATGTGTGTGTGTGTGTGTGTGTGTGTGTGTGTGTGAGAGAGAGAGAGAGAGAGAGAGAGAGAGAGAGAGAGAGAGAGAGAGAAAGGAAGGAAGAAGGTGTGTGTGTTTGTGTGTGTGTGTGTGTGAGAGAGAGAGAGAGAGAGAGAGAGAGAGAGAGTGGAAGGAAGGTGTGTGTGTTTGTGTTAGAACAATTTATTTGCCGAAAATTACAGGTTGGCGAATGTCCAGATGTCTTTCTTGCCGAACCTTGCTTCTCTTTTTGGAGGGTTGTCTGAAAAAGGCCTTGCCTGTGCATTTGTGGCTGGCCTCCCAGACAGTGTCCAGCAGCTGTTGAGAGCAGGGTCGCGAATGGATTCACTGGACCTGGAACAGATCCTGACGAGGACACGAACAGTAATTCGTGACGACTGTTCTAGTGTAAAAGAAGTGTGTCTCGGTGCCAGGGGACCTAGTGCAGGGGACTCAAGTCAGAGATGTTATGTCTGCAATGGATTAAACCACTTAGCTAGGGACTGCTTGGCTCGTCAACAAGACCCTTTCATCAGTAGGAGTCGGAGAGGAGCTAGATGCACTTCAAGACGAGGTGGGCGATGTTATCGTTGTGGCATACTGGGCCACATAGCATCAGCGTGCCCGGGAAACGGCCAAGGAGGGGAGGCATCAGCACCAGCCTCCTCTCTGGACAATCAGTAAATGAGGCGCTACCTGTCGTTGATGTGTGGTTGGACGGGATCCGGCACAGTGCACTGGTGGACACTGGTTGTTCTAGATGCGTGACCCATGTATCTTGTTGCAAAAAATGGAGAAAGGAAAATGTTACTATATTGACAATCAGCGGCAAAGAGCAACAATGTGAGGGTACTGGTGTCGTGTGCCTCCAGCTTAGCAACGGTGTCTCGACTGAAGTGAAAGTGTTTGTGGTAAATACCAACCCTCTGGGGTTTCCGTTCATATTAGGTATGAATGGTGTCACGGCCCTGGGAGGGGTTACAGTCAGTGCACATCGAAAGGTACGGTTTGGGGTGGAGGACATCTCTGTATGTGCAGCTGCTAGAGCTTCCATCGACGTAAATGAGAAGGACTTCAGTGCCACCTATGATAATGCACGGAACACCTGGACGGCGGCATGGAAGTGGTCAGGTGGAGAAGAGCCTGGCATACTGCAGAATAGGGTGGAGTAATACACCGTGCCTTGTGGAATTAGAGCCCAGTATGAAGAGGAAGTGGATTAAGGATGGATGGTTGGTTCCACATAATGAATGCAAGCATGGACCTCCAAAGGGGCTCATTCCCTTGATGGCAGTTGTCCAACATAACAAGGGGAAGGTCCGACCAGTGCTTGATTTTAGGGAGCTCAACGACACATTCACAGCTGACTCGGATGTTTGTGCTGATAAACTGTGGGAATGGCGAAAGCAAGGCATAAACCTGTCTATGGTAGACCTAAAGAAGGCTTACCTGCAGATACACATACACGAATCGTTCTGGCCATATCAAACAGTCATGTATAAAGGCTGCAGGTACTTTCTTACACGTCTGGGATTTGGCCTGAATGTTGCCCCATTAATAATGAAGACTGTGTTGAACTCTGTGCTATCGCAAGACCTGGATGTGAAACGAGGAACGTCGGCCTACATCGACGATGTTTTGGTGAATGAGGATGTAGTCACGGCCAGCAGGGTGGTAGAACACTTCGAACGATATGGACTGGTCGCCAAAGCTCCCGAGTGTGTTGTAGACGGTGCAAGAATATTGGGTTTGAGGGTCTGGAGGGAGCATGGCAAGCTATACTGGGGACGTGATGGTGGGTTGGGTGGTTTACCAAGACATATGACACGACGGACTGTGTTTTCCTACTGTGGCAAGTTGGTTGGTAACTTTCCAGTGTGTGGATGGTTAAGAGTGGCAGTGGCCTATGTGAAACGAAGAGCTAACCTTGTCACACAGTGGTGGGATGACCTAATCATTGGAGATGAGCTGAAAATTCTCCTGGAGGATATTATGGATAGAGTGGGAGAGGATGATCCTGTTCGAGGGAGGTGGGACGTAACAGGAGATGTGGCGAAAGTGTGGGTGGACGCTAGCTCTCTAGCCATGGGTGCGATGATTGAAGTAGATGGGGACATCATTGAGGATGCCACCTGGCTGCGTCCGAACTGTGCAAGTCACATAAACATGGCTGAACTAGATGCAGTCATCAAGGGACTCAACCTTGTCCTGGCATGGCATATGAAGAGAGTGGAGTTAATGACTGATTCCTCAACTGTTTGGCGTTGGATCAATGACGGCTTCACCGGATGAGCAAGGTTGAAAACAAAGGCAGCTAGCGAGATGCTAATTCGCCGACGGATTGATATTATTCTATCTCTCGTCAACGAGTGTGGATTAGCCCTCACAGTTACTTTAGTGCCCTCCATAGGAAACAGGGCAGATGTTCTCACTCGTGTGCCACAGTCGTGGCTGAAGATGTTCGCAGTCGGCACTGTGGTACTACCATCAGTGTGTGCAGCAGCTGCCGAGCCAACAACTGATAAGCTAGTGACTGAAGTTCACCATTCACGTGGTCATCCTGGTGTGAAACAGACATTGTATTTCGCGAAGAGGGTGGACCCAGCTGTGACAAAAGAACAGGTGTGCATGGTTGTTTCTTCCTGCGAGGTATGTCAGTCTGTCGACCGGGCACCTGTGAAGTGGCGCATTGGTAACCTGTCGGTGGAGGTTATCTGGCAGAGGGTGGGGATGGACATCACCCACTGTAGAGGAAAATCATATCTTACACTCATTGACTGCGGGCCATCCCGTTTTACTATCTGGCGACCACTGAGGATTCAAACAAGTGAGTGCATCGCTTAACAGCTAGAAACAGTGTTTTTTGAGCGAGGGTAACCAGACGAGATTCTGACAGATAATGACACTGCCTTCCGCAGCAAGTTATTTACTCAGTATGCCTCACGCTGGAATGTACACCTCCGCTACCGGGGGGCATATGGTCCTGCAGGAAATGGTGTTGTCGAAAGGTGCCATATAGGACAGTCAAAGTTATTGCTGCAAGGAAAGGCTGCTCAGTGGTGGAGGCCGTGTACCTGTACAACATCACTCCCCTGGACGACTGGTCGTCAAATTCCACTCCGGCAAATATGTTGTATAGGTACTCCGTGAGAGTGAAGGGTGAAGATATGAGCAGGAGAAACAAAGCAGGGGGGGCAAACAACCCGTACCAGACAGGAGAGGAGGTTTGGGTGAAGCAGCCTGGCACACGTTGTGACCAACGTTACAAGCAGGGTATCGTAACAGGAGTGGTTTCCGATCAAGTCACTGAAATCGATGGTGTTCCCCGCCACATTCGTGATATACGTCATCGCATCCCTCCGCAACGTACGCAGGACATAAGAAGTAACAGTTCTGATGCCAGTGAGGAGGAAATACTGATGACGTTTTCTGCTCAAGACTCGCCAGGGTTGGACCAGGCAATTGATGGGAGTGATGAGGATGCAGATGGTGAGAAGCTTCGACGCTCCCAGAGGACCAGAAAACCCCGGCTGTGCCTGTCATGTATTTGAGATGCTAGTTGTATGACTTCTGTATGAGGTTGAATGATTGAAAAAAAATCAGGGGGGAGTGTGGTTGAATGTAACTGATTACTAATTAGCTAGTTGATGGTTTGTGTGTTTGGGTATTGGTGCTTCGGTTGTTCACCCATGTTTTTAGTTTTATATACAGATGGCGCCTCGGCAGCAATTGGGGGAGAGAAGGAGGCAGAACGAGGTGACGAGTGGCAGGCCACCGACTGGAAAGACAGAAAGCCACCAACCTCCAACCACGACACTACCATTCGCTAGTATATCCCAACGTGTGCAAGCCCCTGTCTGTTCTTCTATAGTTGTGTGTTGCTGCAAGCAGACTATAGGAAGTGAGGAAGACAGAGTGGGAATGCTGTCGGCCAGTGTGAGGGCAAGAGACAGTTGGGCTGTGAGCGACGGACCTGGTGAAATACAGGAGGTCGAGGAGCAGGGAGTGAGGGTGAAGCGAGTGAGCTACCAGAACTATGTGGGAATATATATTGTTTCAGGCGAAGTGTTGCCTGCGTTACTGTGTTGCCTGTGTTACTGTGGACCCGTGTTACTGTCTTATTGTGCACTGTAAATAAACTGCACATTGGGAGTGTGTTCTGTGATTCTTCCAACTACAATATTTTAGGAACCTTAGATGTAATTGTTCTAATTCCCTAATACAGTGATATCCCCATGTAGTAACTCAGAAATTGATCTCTCTTAAAACTCGGAGGATGTACAGTTGCCCACACATGAATCGGGTACGCCTCGCTACTTGTGAGATACCTACAACAGAAAGGAAAGAGAGCAAAATTTATTGTTTGTTGACTAGCAGACAGTAATAATATTTTACTGTTTACTTGTCAACAAACTACATCTTTTTCCACTTTCCATTCGTTTGTAGCCACCTCACAAGTAACAAGCCATACCAGATTCATGTGTGGGCAACTGTACCCTATGGGGAGTCGAACCCGGTACCTCTGGGATGCAAGGCAGAAGCTCTACCAGTGAGCTAAAGGAGTATTCCACCTCCACCAGGCTAGTGATCAGATTCGCGTTTTCAGGTCACTACACCCAGACCTCAGCAGCAAACAACATAACGGATCTAACCATTGATTTAAATAATTCAAGTTGAATATCAACAGGTAAATTAAATTTCCTAATCTTATTAATAACAGAATACATGGCTCTTGTTGCCTGTTGAATCAATGCTAAGTGTCCTTGGCGAAATCTACTATTATAGTTAAATATTATACCCAAACAAGCACTGGGCTTCGCCCACCACGGCCGCGCCGTGGGTGCTTTTGCCTGCGGCGCTGCTCGCTACACTCGCCCCACCCCCCCCATCAGATGTCACACCAGGTAGTGAAGATGTTAATAATTATCTCTGCTAAATATAAAGGGCAATGTTTCTTCCACTTAATAGTGAAGATGTTAACACTTATCATGCTGCCACACCGGGTAGTGAAGATGCCACATTTTATCATGGAATGAACATGGAATTGCATTTTTTGAGATTTTTTGAAAGTTTGGAAAGGTTGCAATTTTTAAAATACATAGATAGATAGATACTTATATTCTCTTTCAATTTCTATGTCATTAATTCCCAATTTTCTGTTTCTACTTTACCTCTACTAAATATAACTACTTTCTTTTTACTACAATTAACTTTTAATTTCCAATTATTACAATAATCCTCTAAAGCAAACAAAGTTCTTCTCATCCCATCTTCGCTATCACACAATAATACCGTATCAAAAGCGTACAGTTGGACACATGAATGGGTGGTACAGCCCAAGTGAAAGATGGTCAATTTCTCCCAATATCAAGTTCCTTAGTGCCAAATCGGATACATCAGGGGCAGAAGTCAGTATTGAGGATGGTAATAAAAAGAAAGTACCTGATAATAGACACTGGTTACACAAATGGGACAAGATTCTTTCACCTGGGCTGTACCACCCATTCATGTGTCCAACAGTACATTAATACAAATAATTTTAGATATGCATCCACAACTTCATCGTTAAAACTCAGAAAGCTACAGTTATTTTGTAATAGTGGTTCCTCTATATCATTTACATAAAAAGCAAAAAGTAAAGGTGACAAGTTTTCTCCTTGACTTACACCCTTATTACATATAAATGTGTCAGAAAGTTGGGGCTGTAACATAACACATGATTTGATACAATATCCTCTTTTTTTATGCGAGGTTAGGTTCCTGAAGGGGTCGCATAAAGTGAATTTCGCATAAAGTAAATTATACATTTCCATAAGAAATAATGGTACTTTAATTTGAAAATTGAGGCTCCTTTTTCGTGTTATTTTAAGAGTTCGTGTAAATTGCATTTGTTTAATTTTTTTCATGATATGCACTATTTCAAATTCGCATAATTTAAACTCGCATAAAAAGAGATGATAGTGTATTAGTGTATTATACATGTTCTTTATTATCCTTAAAAAAATTCCATTTACATTATGCCTTACTAATTTATACCATAATCCTTCTCTCCAAACCATATCAAATACTTTTTGATAGTCCACAAATAAACAAAACAATTTTCTTTTCTTCCAGCAAAACAAGTAAATTATTGATTTAAGTAAGAAAATATGGTCTACTGTACTGTATCCTTGCCTAAAACCTGCTTGTGTTTCATTTATGATTGTGTTTTCATTAGAAAATTTAGTCCATCTTTCATTTAGAATAGATGTAAACAGTTCCCCTATAGAGTACAGCTCAACAATGTGATTCCCCTATAATGATTTGTATCATTGATGTCTCATTTATTATTATATAATGGAATTATAATACCAATTAGCCATTTATTTGGTATATCCTATTAAATTATTGTACATATAATGGACATAGTAAATGTTGAGTACTTTTAAGGGGGTGTTAGAGTAGGGGACAGGCTTAGAGGAGGACTGGGGGGGTGAGGGAATAGGGGGACAGGTTTGGGGTGGATAGAAAGCCTGTTGCCCTATTCCCGCACCCCCCTAAGCTCCAAACATCCCCCCCAAACCTGTCCCCCTACTCCTGCACCTCCCAACCCCCCCCCCCCAAGCCTGTCCCCCTATTCCCACACCCCCTTTAATGTATTCATTTATTATATTATCATTTCCAGGTGACTTGTCGTTTTTTAACTCTTTAATATTCCTTAATACTTCACTTTCAGTTACTGGATTAAAATACTCCCACAAAAAAAAACACCAAACACACACAAACAAACAGACAAACAAACAAACAAACACAAACAATACATATATTAATTATTTCTGTATGTGTGTTTTTTTATTTCTAGGTTTACACACAAACAAACAATACACATATTAATTTCTGTATGTGTGTTTGTTTTTTCAGGTTTCAACGCACAAACAAACAAACATACATTACACACAAACACACACACACACACAAACAATATATATTTTAATTTCTCAGTGTGTGTGTGTGTGTGTTTTCCAGGTTTCAAGGCAAACAATGAAAGAATGAAAGGCGATTATTTTGGAAGCAGTAAAACACTCAGTACTCTGTTTGGATCCAGCAGTCATGGACGTAAGTGTGTGTGTGTGTGTGTGAGAGAGAGAGAGAGAGAGAGAGAGAGAGAGAGAGAGAGAGAGAGAGAGAGAGAGAGAGAGAGAGAGAGAGAGAGAGAGAGAGAGAGAGAGAGAGAGAGAGAATTAGCGTGTGTTTGTGTAAAAATTATTGTGTAAGTGAGAGAGAGAGAGAGAGGATTATCATGTGTGTGTGTGTGTGTGTGTGTGGAAGGTTTACAATTTGAATCACTATTTCAATTCCAATATTCTCAAACCCAATTTCAATCCATATTTTCTCAATCCCAATTTCCAACCCAATTTCCGACATATTTCAATCCCAATTTCAAACCCTATTTCAATTACAATTTTTCTCCCCATTTCCTCAATCCCTATATTTTCAATCCAAATTTTACCCTTTATTTTTTCAACCCCAATTTTCATCCCAATTTCAAACCCTATTTCAATCCCAATTTCAAACTATATTTCAATCCCAATTTTCATCCCAATTTCAATTCCAATTTTACCCTTTATTTTCTCAACCCCAATTTTCATCCCAATTTCAATCCCTATTTTCTTTATCCCTATTTTATCTATCCACAGAAGCCGGGGGATTCTTCACTGGAGCCGGAAGGAGTGGACCAAGTGCCACAGCCTCGGTCCAGTAAATTATTATTATCCATTAAATTATTATTATTATTATTATTATTATTATTATTATTATTATTATTATTATTATTATTATTATTAATCTAAGTATAAATTCAATTATTTATTTATCATTATAAATTATTAATTATTATAGTGATTAGATAAATACTTTTTATATCCACTGTATGTGTCATGCATTTGTGTGTGTGTGTGTGTGTGTGCATTTGTGTGTGTGTGTGTGTGAGAGAGAGAGAGTGTGTAAACCTACTTGTGTGTGTGTGTGTATCAACAAAACACACACACACACACAGACACAATTGGGCATATGATACCATCAGTAATTACATTGACTTGCAACAATTTGGCAACATGAAATCTACCTCTACCACTCATTGCCTTGTCAGTCTGCTTGACTTCATCTATCAGAACCTAGACAAGCGCAAAACATCTCTTGCTTTAGCCTTCATAGACTTTCGGAAGGCCTTTGATCTAGTGGATCACACCACAGTGATAAAAAAAGGGCTTAAATTAGGTCTCCCTGGATATCTTGTGGCATGGTTGTGTGACTTTCGGTGTGAGAGACAGCAGGTCACACGGTATCAAAATCACACCTCCACCTCTCTAAACCTGACCTGTGGCATCCCCCAGGGAACAAAAATGGGCCCACTTTGCTTTATGCTGCTAATTAACGACGCCCTCACTGACACACCACACCGCTGGAAGTATGTGGATGACTCTACAGTAGGAGTCACTATTAACAATGACTCTCCTGATTACAGTCATCTACAGAATATCCTTGACCACCTGCAATCCTGGACCAGAGAAAATAGTGTCACCATCAACCAAAGCAAGAGTGTAGTGATGCACATCAGTACATCCACCACTCCAGTACCACCACCTAATGTCACTATTGGCTCTCACTCACTGCAGCTGGTTGAGTCAACCAAACTTCTGGGAGTCACCATTGACAATAAACTGGATTGGAAGCAACACATCACCACCATCATCAAGGCAACCACCTACAGACTCTACATGCTAAAAACAATGAAGTCCCTGGGTGCCCTACATCAACAACTCAGGGATATATATACTACTTTCATCCTACCCAAGTTGACCTACTCATCCCCAGCCTTCTCATCATCACTAACCATCACACAACAACGCAGGCTGGAGAGGGTACAAAAGAGAGCTTGTAGAATTATATTGGGGTCACCTACACTACATACGACCAGGCGTTAATCTCCCTTATGCTACCCTCACTGACAGAAAGACACAACCGTGACCTCCAGACATTTGGTGAAAAGTTACTGCTACACCCCAGACTCCGTCCACTTCTACCCCCCACCCTGCCCCCTCCATCTAGGGCAGCCCGTCACTATAATAAACTTAAACCCATCAAAGCAAGAACGGACAGATACAAAAATAGTCCTATTCCTACCATCACAAATATAATTAACAAGTAATCATCCACTCTATTCATTCATGTATCATCTTTGTATATATATTACACATCTTACCCTATTCATCCATTATGTCCATTGTATCAATTTATTATGTATGTATATTTTCAGCCTCAGGGCTGCACTATGTTCAATAAACCGTTTATTATTATTATTATTATTATTACATACCAATAATTTCAGTATTGATTCCACACACGTAGAGTTATCTAAACATGAAATGTTTTTCTTAGGGACCCTGTGTGTGTGTGTGTGTGTGTGTGTTTGTGTGTGTGTGTTTATTAGTTGCTGAGTTATCCATGAAGGTGGCAATGTAACAGCCACCATTAAATAGCAAGGCCCGAGTGGCAGGGGTACTAGGATCGAACCCCCTCCCCCCCATTGGTCTTTTTTTTTTTCACTGTCCTTAGATTTAGTATTAAATTTAAGTGTTCAACATTTTGTGGTTTGTTTTCATTGCTAAACTGAACATGCAAGCCAGGCCTGCCTTGAGACCATAGAGTCTATGTTGAGAAAGCCATAAATCTTTGGTTGTTTTAAGCTGATAATTCAAGAAACACATATCCACCAAAAATAAAATATGACCGAGGACATTCCCAGGACTACACTGGTCACAATGCTGTATCATTTGTCCACAAAGAAATTTAAAATATTGTATCGGGGTTCGAACTCGGGATCTTTGGGTTAAGGCTTTATAACAGCCTTTGGCTTGGGCTGCAGGGGTACTGGGATCGAATCTCCCCCCATTGGTCATTTTAACACTTTTTATTTGTAGACTGAGGACGCTTCCAAGGCTTCACTGATCAAAATGGCGTATTACTTTTTACTCTAGGTCAAACGATGCGGCCGTGCATAGCAGCTAAACAGACACACACAAACAGACACAGACAGACAGAGTGTTTTATATAGATAGATTATTATCATAATAATAATAATTATTATTATTATTATTATTATTATTATTATTGTTATTATTATTATTATTTTTATTTTGTCTATATAAAAAATATAATCTACCGAAAAGAAATATATATACCGGTATGTTGTTTAATTTTGAAGTGAGGCAGGAAATGTGGCGGCCATCTTGGAAATGTGGCGGCCATCTTGGAAATCTTTCTTGCATCGTGACGTGAACTCAAAACAAGAGACAATCAGTAATGACACTATTATTACACACACACACACACACACACACACACACACACACACAGAAAAAAATCATCTCTGGAACACATACACACGCTCACATACTCTCTCTCTCTCTCTCTCTCTCTCTCTCTCTCATTAAATGATCATCTCTGGAAAACACACACACACACATTGTGTGTGTATGTGTGCTTGTGTGCGTGCGTGTGTTCCAGAGACAATAATTTTAGCAGTGTGAGTGTGTGTGTGTTTTCACGTGAGACATTGTGTGTGTAATAAATTTATGTGTCTGTGTATATGTATGAGAGAGAGAGAAACAGTGTGTGTGTGTGTGTGTGTGTGTTGGACCGAGGTACAGTATATATAAATGAGTGTCCAATTAGTAGACTTTCTCTCAGTGTGGAATGAACTCACTCGTCACTCACCACAACCCAAACACTCACTATTTAACACCAACTTTTATGCCAAGGTAAGAATCAGGTAGGATAAGGTAGTAATTGGCTATTTAGATATTTTTGGAATAGTAGATTTACTATTTCTATTTACTATTTACTATTTAACACCAGATTTTAAGCCAAGGTAAGAATTTTTAAGACTATTTAAATTATTTCAGGATTAAGTAGATTAAGTTCAGGTAAGTAATAGTAGGATTAGGTAGGTAAATATTTATAAACTATTTAATTATTATAGGAATAGTATGATTAGGTAGGATTAAAATTAGGATTAGGTAAGAGTAGTTTTTAATATCAGTAATATTAGGATTAGGTACGATTAGGATTAGGTAGTTGTTGGCTATTTAATTATTTTAGGAATAGTAGATAAAACTATTTACTATTTCTCACCAGCTTTTAATTAACCACAGTAAGTATTTCATTTTCTAAACTATCTAATTATTTCAGGATTAAGTAGGATTAGGGAGGATCTAGTAGGATTAGGTAGGATTAGGATTAGGTAGGAGTAGTTTTCAATTTCAGTAAAAGTAGGATTAGGTAGGATTAGGATTAGGTAAATAAGTAGTTTTTAATTTCAGGAATGGTAGGATTAGGGAGGATTAGGATTACGTAAATAAGTAGTTTTTAATTTCAGGAATAGTAGGATTAGGGAGGATTAGGATTAGGTAAATAAGTAGTTTTTAATTTCAGGAATAGTAGGATTAGGGAGTATTAGGATTAGTTAAATAAGTAGTTTTTAATTTCAGGAATAGTAGGATTGTAGGATTAGGGAGGATTTAGTAGGATTAGGTAGGTAGGTATTTCAAAACTATTTAATTATTTCAGGATTAACTATCTGAGAGAGAGAGGTGATTACCGTCACACAAGACATACAGATGAACACAACCAGTGCCCTACAAACACTTACTGTAGACTGACATATATTTCGCTACCTTCCGGCTTTCCTTTTATTGCATATGTATTTTTCTTATTTTTTATTATGCTCCATTCATTTCCCTCCCTTTCTCGTATTGTTACACCCATAAGGAAAAGGGACAAAATATATGCTGTGAGTGAGAGAATATGAGATAGGGAAAAATGGATGAAAGTGTAACATAAAAAAAAAAAAAAAAAAAAAAATACAAACCACAGTAAGCGGTAGGGTAATGAGAGATTAGTCAGGTCCAAGTGCAGTGATCACCCTATAATTTGTGCAGCACACACACACCCACACTCATGAAAACACAAGTGTGTGTGTGGCTTAGTCATATAATACGGCATACTTGTGTGGACTGTTCTCCCGATATACTTCAGTAATTAGAGACAAGGGAAAACTTATACTTTTAAACCTTTGATTAATTCCTTTATTCCCCAAGCAGACAGTGGGCGGTATCTGACACCAGACCAATCTGAGTAGTGAGAGACTGGCAGGTATTATTCACAGGTACGCCAACGCTGTAGCCTGACACACCATGGATACATCAGAAGCCACCAGGTCTCATACACAATAAAACATCACAGGCTCCTAAATTAAGGTGGAAATTCACTTTTGGTATATTTGGAACAAGTACTGCAAGTACTGCGAGGTTTCTTGAAAAGTGTATTGAATATTCCATAATAAATCAAAATAAGTAGTACAGTTACCAGCACTGCCAAGTTGTACAGGGGCTCACATGTTTAAAATATTTAAGTGATTCACTTTCTTAAACAACAAAGTTCACTTCAGGTACTAGTGTATGGAGGATAATCCATCTAACACACGTGGATTGTTTTAAACTAGATCATCACAGTGGTGATCTCTGAATATGTTTGAGCCCCTGTACCACGCGGCAGTGTTGGCGAGTGTACGGTCGTGTACATGTGTCTTAATGTACACTTGGATACCATATCCCACCTGAGTGGCAACCCGAGACCTAGATGACAGCTTCTGGATGACAGCCCACACAAAGGCTCCAGTGGTTAGAGATGTGATTTGCCTCTTCAAGGTTTGGGTGGGATGTCGTCCAGAAACCGCCTGCTTCAGATATCGAGCTTCGACTAGGGTGGGCTAGAGACTGTCACTATGCCTATGGTATCCGAGTGTACAGTTGCCTCAGTGTATTCCTTTACCCCCTCTTTTGTGTCTGGATTAGATTAACGAGACCAATCTCCCTGTTGAATCATATTTACGGGTAACACAAAGCTTCAATGTTTCTGAATGTGATCCGAACATGTCCAGAGATGCCACATGCACTTCACAGCCACCGCAGGGGGTAAAGAAATACCTTGAGGCAACTGTACATATGGATAACTCAAAGAAATTGCTGACTAATATTTTGTTCACGTTTTTATATGATGTTCTTGTTCTGAAGATTATTTCTGAAGGAGAAAATATCGCCAGAAGATTATTTTTTTAAGTAGAAGATATTGAAAAAGAGAAAAAGTTAAGTAATATATGGAGGAATAGAGAGAAGAATGATGACGGGGGTAAACACAGATAGAAGATAAAAACATAACATGCAAGGAAAGCTACAAGCCTAAATAATTATACTGGGGTACTGTTGGAAAACATCAACCCTCCATATCATGTTATCTGATCTGATTTGTCAGAAGGATACCATGCAGTTAATAAATATGATATTCTGGACATAGAAAATTAGTTTGAACGCTCGTGTGTCTGTGTGTGAGCTTCCTCACAAGCAACTATAGTCTGGCGTATGTGTTTGTGTGTGTACGTTCTCCACAGGCAACTCTGGTCTGGTGTGTGTGTGTGTGTGTGTGTGTGTGTAACTTCTCCACCCACAATTCTGATCTTATCACATGTTAAACCTGCTTCGATTGTCACTGTGGTTCTAGCCACCAACAAGTCAAGTAGTGCCTCTCTCTCTCTCATCAGTCAGTCAGTCATCACCTCCAGACCATACCAGACCAAACTACAACACAACAGTTCTCTCTCGTTCTCACCATCACCACACTATACTAACTTCGTCCGACTCCCATACGGTTCTCTCTATAGGAACTGTATTTTGGGATACCTGCAGGTAACTTGAATTGATCCATCTAGCAAGTAAAGACTATATAAGGGAAATGTATTATGTTCGGTTGTAAAGGGAACACTTAAATTTGCTCCACTGGCAAATCAACATCATTAGAATATCTTGATAGTAATTTTCAACTTAGTAACATAAGGGGAAAGTACAGTGGAGCAATCAGGGTGCTCCAATGTACCAAAAGTATAATATATCCCCTTCCCTTTTGTAAGTCATCCAACAACATAATGCATGTTTCGTACAATGATATTTCCAAACTATGCCTCGACACCTATTCCCCAATAGTAACATGTACTGTACTATTGGTCACAAAAATTCGTACACAAGCTGTTGTTTTCGAGGGTTTGCAACATATTGAAAATGTAAAGACTACGTAAATGAAATACAACGTTATTATTAGGTTTGTTATTTTACAGTAAGCGAGTCACTTTTAGACAATTCATTGCAGCACTTCTGGGATAATAACATTTCTTTCCATAATTTAGCCTGTGGCCAACTGTACTTCACTGAAGACATGGTTGGTGTGCCCAGAGCAGCGAATGAAACCAACAGACATGTGGTGTTTGGCGAGGACACACACCAACACCGACAAGGACAAGGAGAGAAGGAGAATGACCAGAAAAAGGGAGATAAAGATAACAACAGAGACTTCTACACTGACCAAGGGGAGAAAGATAACGAAAGGAACGACTATCAGAATGAGGGAGAGAGAGATAAAGAAAGGAACAACTATCAGAATGAGAGTGAGAGAGATAACGAAAGAGACAACTACCTAGAAAAGGGAGAAGTGGTCAGTGGAGACTCACAAGATAAAGGTGGCAATGACAACACACGACCCATGACAACCTTCGAGGACTTGATAGAGGCTGTGGGTACCCGAGGTCGATGGAACTATACTATCATCTTGGCATGTGCCTTTTGTAAGATAATAATAATAATAATAATAATAATAATAATAATAATAATACGATAGTAATAATACGATAGTAATAACAATATCAACAACAATAATAATAAAACAAGTTCTTTATCATTCCCACAGCCACCTTCACTATGCCTATGTGGTACCTGTCATATCAGTTCTTGGGCACTACTCCTGAGTATTGGTGTCGTGTGCCGGAGTTAAAGGAGGCCAACTGGACCCAAGAACAAATTATTTCCCTCTCCGTCCCTCTCAGGTCAGTCAGTTCGTCGGTCAATCAATTATGGGCCAGTCAAGTACCTACCGGTATCTACATATTGCTACGTGAACTAGGACATAGGGGGCTGGAAAACTGTCCAATAATTCTACTGACTCGAAATCAAAACCAGGATTTTTAGCTTACTAGGCGAGAATGTTAACCATTACAACATCAGTGCCTCCACCATTCTAATGACAGAGAATCCGAAAAGCGGTGTGAACATATTGGCCATGTGAGGCTGGTATTGTCAACATTTTAATATTGACAATACTGATATTGACAGTAAATATTGATCCTGTGAGGGCCGCTATAGACCTATCCCACTTTAACCCTTAAACCGTGGATGACGAGAATTCTCGTCACCATCAACAAGTGTGGAGGACCGCGAGTGATAAGAATTCTCAACAATGCAGGTTTTAAAGTTGTGGGCCTCATATGGGGCGAGACATGGATGTCTCGTGTGGCAACACTGATTTTGGACTTGTATGTAATCCCCCATGGCCACGCACCCTCCTCTTGCCAGTGTTGAACTTGTAGTGAGGGTGGTAGCACGTATTTCCAAAGCTCCGTTTTTCCTGTAATTACCATTTATGTTCGTAAAAACGACAGTGACATTACATTTCATTTTGTTGTACTGAAAAATGTAATTGACATGTTTTATAACGAAATCAGAGAGTGAAAATATACTTAGATATGCAAATAGAGTGTAAAAGGGAATTTTGAGTTGATGTCATTATGAGCTAACTACCTATCTTACAGATGTCCATTTAGTCTTCACAAGTATATCAGGAAACAACTAAGGGTTGGTACTTCAATATCCTATATCATGTATTTCTGTATCGTGAGTAGTTTACAAACTATTAGTCCTCAAATGTGTTCTATACATAGCGACCGCATGTCAAAACAGAGCTGCCAAGGTAGATAAAGCCAGTGACCAAGAGGAAAATGTAGCAAACTTTCCTAGAACAATAACTTAAATGGCGTTTATTGATAGAAGAGCTTAATATTCAGAAAGAGAACGTGATAACAATTCTTATGGAATGCTGCAGGGAACTTATTGAATTGTATTATTGTTGTCAATTTACTATCTATCTGTGTGTAATTTTTCAGAGCACCAGGAGATGACAGACTTAACGAGTGCCTAATGAATAACTACAACTACACCCATGCAGCTGTACTCGGCTTTAATGAGACCATGAATAATGTGTCAGCCGTCAGTAACACAGAAGATGACAACTTACTCCTTCCCTGTGACACCAGAATCTACAACACATCACAACACGAGAAAAGTTTGGTCACTGAAGTAGGTCGTTCGTTGTCGTTCATTCTCTGTTTTGACTTTAAGGGAAAATTCTCATGTTGTTGGTGAATTAGAAGTTCAGTGACTCCTCCAAACTAAGCCAGGAAACACCCGACCTTACTGTTACTTCAGTGAGGGATATGTTTTGTGGCATAGTTTGGAGGAATCAGTAGTCCACCAATTTACTCCCAAAACGGGAGATTCTCTTGTTTGTGAATTAAAAGGTCTGTGATTCCCAGATTGACCAGATTTCTCGAACGGGAATATGCTTGACAGCAGCTCTTTTTAATACAGTAAATTTTTAATGCTACCTGTAGCCTACTCGCATAATTATAAAAAATGAATGTACAAAACATTAAGATTACTGTACAATACAGTACACGTCCACCTTTCTTTAAAGCCTGTGATTTCGTTAAGTTATAATCAGGCTAGAAATTACCCCAAGCTCATTACAATATGCTAAAAATGTCAAATATGCTTTTTCATACTAAATACATAATTTTCTGAAAAAAGCCAAATTTAGCATAATTATGCTAAACCTAGTTACCATGGTGATTCCTCCAAACAATGTCACTAAACACACGACCTTATTAACTGTTATTGCAGTGAGGGTTCTGTTTTGTTGTATAATTTGGAGGAATCAGGTGTCCAACAATTTATCATTCAAATAATCTCGTTAATGATGCGTCTTCATTAAGAAAATCAATGATATATTATAATGTTCGTCTTAACAAGTTTTAGATTTAAATAATGAAATAATTTTGTTTTTTATTGTAACTATAAAGACAATGCCTCTAAAGGCCGATTCCACAGTGGCTTTGGTTTGTTATGATCCTATCTAACCACACATGTCAGTCTTAATTATAGCTAACAAACTCAGAATCCATATCCACAAAATATGTCACGTAGATCCATTATTACGATGATTTCATAGTGGAGTCATCAAATACATAAAATAATTCACTTAAGAGCCATTTACACAGTTTAGTATTTTCGTTATGGTGGTTGCAAACCAAAACAAACAACACACCTGTACCAATATTCAACATTCTTGTACCAACACACACCACACCTTTACCAACACACAACACACATGTACCAACACACAACATACCTGTACCAACACATAACACACTTGTACCAATATCCAACATACTTGTACCACTATACATACCATTACCACCACCACCCGTGTCTCAAGATGACCCACCCTTATTGTAACAGTGGGACCTGACGTGTGAGAAACGACCCCTGTTCTCCACAACTCAGTCTGTCAGCCACGCAGGGACACTGGTAGGAAGTGTCGTCTTTGGACACCTCTTTGGAGTGTAAGAGAATATGTTTACTTATCTGAGAGAGAGAGAGAGAGTACACTGAGATAGTTTGATTTCTTATACAATTTGGAGGAATATGTATAGTCCAAAATCAATTATTATTCCCTATTACAGCAAATCGTACTAAAGGGGATACTATACATTTGGTAGTATATTGGAGCTCATTAATTCCTCCATATTATGCCAGTAAACAGCACCAGGTTAATTAACAAATGTAATGGTGTCTTGTAGTGTGGAATAATCAATTGTTCCAGATTTACCACCAACACTGTATATTACATCTCACCCATTTAAAGTGGAAAAGAATTTGTCCCTTATTATTAATATTAAAAATAGATCAGAGACATAAAGCTGGGAGAGAATGCAGTTAGCTTAATAAAAACATTAGCCCTACCTTTGAAGCCAACCAGTCCTACACCATCAAAGACAGAATCACCAAGGCCATTCCACAGAGACATCGACCTAGTGACAAACGATCGACTGTACTGACAGGTTCTACAGCGCGGCAATACGTAAGCAAACGTAAGGGAGACCAATGCACCGCGAGTGACACGAGTCGGAATATACAGAGGTGGCAGAGGAGTTAAGAGGATGCGGCACATTACTTCTGATCTTGAAGAGCAAGCATAATGATGCGACAGAACGACGGTGACTCAGATTACAATCAAGTAAACCGCCGGTAAGAAAATTAGCATTAGAAACAATCCTATCCAGCAATTTAAGATGGCAATCAGCTGCTGAACATCACACTGGAGAACGGTATTCCAACAGAGGCAACACCAAGGAGTTGTAACAATGAGTGATCTCCAAACACACACCAAGCTCTACACATTATACCCAACTTCTGGGTGATAGACCTTGAGATTGACCGAACATGCTTTTCAAAAGTCAGTTTGGCATCAAATGTAAGTCCCAGAATAACCAAATTCTCAGATCCCTCCAATACAGTCCCATCAAGAATCAAGGGTGGCGATAAAGGGTACACCGTGTGATACCTCACAACCTGCACCAATCACTAATCCTATCGAAGTCTACAGTAGAAATATACTCGATCCTCTTTCTCTCATCATCAGACTGGGACGGAGGAAATGTGTGATCATCTCTGTGTTTTTTACCCTCCTCTTCGCCTTCTTCACTGTCGTAGCGCCCAACGTACAAACTTATATAATTATTAAGTTTCTCATTCACGCCTTTGACAATGGATTCTACATTGGCTGTCACATAATTGGTGAGTTTATTCTCCTATACACTGTAGTAATAATAATAATAATAATGATAATGGCATAACACACATACAGTAGTACAGTAGGTCTCTCTCATTCACCTTATACACCTCTCTCTCTCTCTCAGCCATGGAGGTGTGTTCACCATCCCAGCGTTCTGTGGTTGGTCCCCTGTACTTTATACCTTGGACTCTCGGCTACATGTTAGTTCCCATCATAGCCTACGTGGTGAGGCCCTGGCGATGGCTACAGGCTGCCTTCGCGGTTCCTTTTCTCTATAACATTATCTACATTTGGTTAGTATGGCTTGTGTTCCCAGAAATGGTATCATGATCTTACATCTACACCCTCTCATCTCTACAACCTAATTAATCTATTTTAGTTTGTATAAAAAAAAGAATGGGGTATATTTGATAATTATAGAACTAGCTAATACAACTACAGTACTATAATTTCTGCTGTGATTGTTTACAGAAAAAGAACTACTGGTTATACTATTAACTTACACAACTAGGCCTACAACTGTTTCTGTTGTGAGTGTTTAGAGAGTTCATGATTTTACAACTAGATACCATAAGAACTACTCTTTCTGTTGTGGTTTTTAAAGAGCTACTAATTATTCCCCTTGCTGATACAACTACTACCATTTCTAACTAACTTTGTGTCCAGGATATTACCAGAGTCTCCTCGTTGGCTGATCCTCCACGGCCACTACAACAGGGCCCTGGAGATACTGAAGAAGGCTGCCTTTGTCAACAAAACCACCTTACCAGACGACCACGTGATTTTGACCACCATGAATATCATCAGACGAAATGTAAGACTGTGGTGTGGTTACCATCACCAAAAATAAAGCTAGATTAATTTGTTTGTGATTTTGAAGGTATTGGATTCCTCCAAACTGTGCCACGAAACAAATTACCAATTGGTACCACTGGGGGTTGCCTGTTTTCTGGTATAGTTTAGGAGAATTTAGTAGCCTTCCAGTTTACCAACAAGAGAATCTCCCCTTTAGTACAATATTTTGTGATTACCATGACTTGAAATATGTATAAATTTTACACTTTCACTCCATCCTCCCGCTCACCAGGAGCGTTCAGAAATGATTGAGAAGGAGCCTGAGGAGACCCGATCATTGAGGAGCGTGGTAGTGGCAGTGGTAAGGAAGGCATTACTGTTGTTGATCACTCCTGAGGTGAGACTGAAGGCCTGCAGTGTGTTCTTCCTCTGGGGGGCCACTTCTATGATCTACTACGGCGTTAGTCTTAACTCATATAACCTCAGGTATCTACAGTAGACTGATTGAATAACACTTTCGATCAATCAACCATTCATCTCTCTATTAATTTACCCATTCCTTCCTCTTCAAAACAAGCACATCCATCTTCCTATCCATCCATTCACCCGTTTAGGGGAAATTCTCTTGTTGGTGTATTGGAGGGTTACTGATTCCTTCCAACTAAACCAGAAGACAGACGCCTTCAATTTCAGTAATGGTGGTAATAGTGGATCTGTTTCGTGGTATAGTTTGGAGAAATCGACCACCTTCCAATTCACCAACAAGAGAACCTCGCCTTAATCAACTCACTTATTCCTTTCATTTTTTTCAGTACCAACGTCTATATATACACTTTTCTATGCGGTTTGTTGGAGATCCTAGCCTACTTCCTCCTTTGGCTCGCCTCCACCATCCTTGGGAGGAAGAAAATATTGGTGTGTCTTTACCTCACCTGCAGCGTCTCCATCTCCGTCCTCACTGCCCTCATAATGCTACTAGAGGAAGGTCAGTGCTGGTATCTCTATTGAAAAAGTTTCCTATTCCTTCAACCCCTAAATTCAGGGTGAGTTCTGACAAGGCTTCCCCAACACCTTTGGTAAATGCTCAAGTCTCCTACAGCTCAGTAACAGTAGTGTCCAGGCGAGTTTACAATAAATGCTCTATTTCACTTCATCCCTAATCCTAAACTACAATGCCTAGAAAAACAAAAATGATTCCGTACTCACCATTAACTTTCTCACACAACTCTTGTTCTACTGAGTGCAAAACTCGTAACTGTCATATTGTGTCAATGTTATATACAGTTCCCGTTCTATTGCATTTATATGCAGTATCATTTTTGAGTAATTTCGTGTGCACTCAGTGATGATATTAATCCCAAGTAATATCGTGTGCACCCACTATTAATACTTATGTTATGTCATGTAACGCTCCAATTATTTTCTATTTTTAGTTATTTCTTTTAATGCCGTTTTCTTCGTTGCTGAAGTTTATAAGAGAAAATGAGAAGGTGTATATTTATGAGTAACTAAAGAGAGTTAGATATTGTGAGTTATAGGAATTACGAGTGTAATTGGTTTGTATAATTATCTATTTTTGTTCTAAATTAGGATATTGATTCTTCAGGCATTGTTATAAGTTGTTTGTAAAGGTATATGGTAAACTAAAGGACTGTTGGGAAAATCGGTTAGGTTGTAAAATCCTGGTGAGATGTAGGGAGTCTCGTAAAATAGGTACCCGTTGTTGACACAAACTAAAGTAGAAAACTAAATAGGAAAATAATTTCCCTTATGTTATCATACTGTTGAAACCTTAGATCCTACGATTTCTAAAATTTTGTTCAATATAATTAATTAATTTCGTTACCAAAGGGAGTTCCAATATTGTTCCATTGTAAAGTAGTATATTTCCTTATTAAATATTAAACTCGGATATGAAGGTTTGTTAAAGGTTGTAATGGGTTTTAAGCAGGAGAGAATTAAATAGAGAATAGTTTTGATATAGGAGAGTATGTAAAGATTTTGAAGTGTAAAAGGGAAAATAGGGATATTTGTGTGTATGGCGAAAGGGTGAGACTGTGTATGGATTTGAAAGAGGACGCCACTAATTCCCGACGTCACGAACCAAGAAAAACTGGCACTTTTCACCAGATAAAATCATTGTTAACAACAAAGTTGGGGAAGTCTCTCGATCGGTGATCTCTTTCCCGCATGATTTCGGCCTCATAAAAATGTATAATTAGAGGTGAAAAACTTTTCTGATTGCTCTCATTTTTTTTAACATAGGGCATTGTTCTTTCAGAAAAATAGTGTTTTTTTTTTTTAAGCCAGAGGTGCAGGTATGAACTAATATAAATGTTATTAGTTCTGCCAACCCCTGTACTATTTTATGCTTGTAATTGCTGTTTTACTGTATGTTGCACACCAATTCTTATCTATGATGTTAATATAATTACTGAATAATAACATCTTAAAGTGCAGACGTACGATGTATCAGTAATAGGGTGTTTTCGCTCTGCTGACGGAAATGACGTCACGATATAAACAACCGCCATGATGGCAGGTATTGGGCCCGCAGAGAGAGTGCAGTTGTGATAGTAAGAAGTTCATTTACACTAATCATCACAATAATGGAGCATTCCACTTACCTCAAGAGCCTTAGTGCTACAGACCATGTCTCTTAACTGCAGAAATTAAGTAGTGCTGGTGTGAGCGTGGATCCATATGCAGTGCACAAGTGTAAATTCAGTACTGACTTTGAGCGCTACCCTCCAGTTACATATCTCGACATGATTGACTACTTTATTTCATCACCAAACCCAGCCTACAATTACAAGACAATGAAATAAACATGTAATTCTTGGTTACACAAGTCTAACACTATTCACAATTACCTGAAATGAAGTGCTTAGAGCAGACTAGCCAGTTCAGGGTTTGATGTCTCCACTCTGGATATTCTCAATGCTCTAATTTTAAAGGTAATTATCCTAGATTAACGTAATTTGGGAGTATTTAGAGTAAAGTTTTGACAATTTAAGGTAAATATTATCGATTTTTCCGTTATTTCATGGGTCGTCGTAAAAGAAAAATGCATTGCTATAAAAAAAGATTATAATTTCATAAAAGTATCGTGTGTCAAGGGTTCAGTTTATGTCATTATGGTCACCTATTTCAGGATCTAAGGACATTTGGCTCAATCTAAGGTAATTTAAACAATTGTTTAAGGTAATACCACAAATACTTCATGAGAACCCTGGATATTCTGGACAACCACACACTCCTTCGTCTAGTTAGCAACTTCTCATGAGCTTCTCCTTGGGTTTTTACCACCTTTGGGATCCGAAATCTTGACACACCAGGAGTCTTGTCTGAGTTACTGCATCCTACTATACAGCAGTAATTTCGCATCTTGAATTTTGTCCGAAAAGGAGGTAAGTATTAAAAAATATACAGCTCCCTGCAAACTGCCCTCACCTTGTCAGGGTTACCAATATGAGGAGTTTAGGGAGGCGCTAGACTAACTCCTAAAAAACGGTATTTTTAATAAAAGGCCGACATATACTACCGACTTTTATAAATGAATATTTGCTTTTTGTTACACCAAGATTCTGAAATAATAAAACAAAACAATAAAAGGCGCAACAAAACATTGTAAATATAATCTAGAAAAGACGCTAAGGATACGAAACTCTCGCTAGATCACTTTAAAAAGCATTAACCCTTACGCTGCCGCTTTGTTTAAGCTTGGTTAACTGGCGTGTGCCGAATTATTAACCCTTACAGTGCTGCAGTCATCATATTATGATGTCTGCGGCAGCATAAGGGTTAAATGGAGCTACCAAAGCACTAAGTTGGCAACTCTTATCCTTGTAAACAAAGCTCCTGCCTTACCATGATGGCCACCGAGCGTGCCGTGACGTCACAGTGACGTCACGCGAAAACACCCTATTATCGCGGGGAAGATTTTACAAAATACATCTAACTCGGCCAACACTCCGTTCCCCAACTTCCATATTAAAACTGCTGGCGATCACACGCAACCCTTCAGTTAGTGACCTCGGGAATTCTCGCCAGTCTTCCCTTGGCCTCCATCAAACAGGTACAGTTCAGTTTTACTCTTAGAATTATCTCGTGATTTGAAGTGATATTGAGTGAATTACTAGTGTAAATAACTATGAAGAAGTAGGAATATATATGCTTTAGTTGTTCAGTGAGTGTTAACTAAAAAGAAGGTTTAATTTAAGTGTATTTATGTAATTTTTAAGTTGAGTCATCCCTTGGCCCCCATTAAACAGAGCGTCATGGTGGTCGGCGTCTGTCTGTCGGCCAAGTCCAGTCAAACCAAATATCAATGAACTGTGTCAGGTCTAAAGAACATTATTAGTCAATCAGGTTGAGCTTATTATCGGTGTGTCTCCCTGTGGGTTATATATTTCTTTCTGTGACAATTGTTTATTGTGAGTAGGTATGGATAGTGAGTAGTAGGGAACCACGAAGTTCGTTACTCGTACATGGTTGTCGACGTTGTGTAGAAATTGTGACTCGATCTATGTCTGAGATGAACTAAGAGTGTGGTAACCACTATAATTGCGTAAGGAGGGTGTCGGCATAATATTGTCTGTAATATTTTTTTAATTCTTGCTAAGGGTCAAATATAAATTTTCTTTAAGTTATATTCAGTAAGGTAAAGAATACAGTAGTATTCGACCCTGTAATATATTTTGTTTAGTAATCATTTTTGTTAATAGTCAAGGGAGTGTTTTTGTATTTCATTTTTTTTAATAATAATTAGGGGTAAATTCACAAATTTAATAATTCCCTATAGTTAATATTTTCATAATTAAATTTCGTAGGAATATAATATATTTTGTTTTGTAAACTTATTAATTAATACAACTGTGTTCATTAAATGTAAATTAAATTTAACAGACTCGTTTCTCTTCCCCTTGCTTGACGTGTTTGTTGACCAATACCGAGACTCGGTGAAGATCACGAGAACCATATTATATTTTTTGTGTGATAGTGTCGGCTTCGCTCTGATCCAGGGTGTACAAACCAGTACTACCCATGATATTATTCCCATCGTTTCATATTTTGTTTATATTTGTTTTATTATTGGTGGGGGTTAAACGGAACTGGGCGTTACAGTCATGTGCACTAGAGACCCTATAGAAAGAGAGACTGGACACCCAACAATTTTTGCTGCTCGATGATTGGTTGGTTTGACCGGCGCCATCTTGGTTCATCTACCAAAATAGTATATACAGATCACCTGCGGATTCGTCACAGAGAATATCTCGCCACATACTGAGGAATGTGATTAATTGCCTGATATTATATTGTTTTAGTTAATTAGGTACATTTTTATTAGAACAAATGATGATTTTTGTTGTATAACAATCTTTACACACATATATATATGACTGCTTCCGTAAAAACCGCCACTGGCGTCGAATGGCAATGGTGACGAATCCGTCTGGTAGCTGGTGCATAATATGGTGTGTTATGGTTGCTTTACTGGTGTTTTTTTGGTAGAAAATATGGTTGGGTGTTCTGCATATGGATGTCAGAACAAAAATGGATTTCATATACGTCTGTTTCGGTTCCCAAAAGATGCTGAGAGAAGAAAATTTTGGGAAGATAAGGTCCGAATAGCGAACTGGTCAGCCAATGAAAATCATAGACTCAGCCAGGCTAATATATTAATTTTACTTGTAGTTTATCCATTAATACAATGATTCACCATACTTTAATATACACAGGAGGAGACAGCATGACTAATATTCTCATAAAATAATGACTGTGATGCTCTTAATTAATAGAATAATGCAACCAGTATGTAATGGAACTTTTGTAGTGAGATTATTATTGTTTCATGAATTAAAAAAAAATACATATGCAGCTTTTACTTGACTTAATACCATCCAAGTTTGATACCTCGCAAGATGATAATATTATACGATAATTAAAGCAAAAATAATGACTGAAATTGGTTCAATGATTATTTCAAAATATTAAAAAAAAACGTACGATCGATACCCTTAGCCGTATATTGTCATAATAATAATCAGCGTGGTTACGTGTCCTGCAGAGATGCTTAACTCACCGTAATATAAAAGTTAAAGTAATCTAATCTACTTAAACTGCTGGTATATAGAATGATTTTTTTCCTCGTATGGAGAAATACCACATTGTTCACTATTATGTGACTCATTATGAAAGTGGATACAATGATGATAAGTGGTACTTTTAATTAAGTATACGAATGAGATGTAATAATGCTACATGAATATTGTAACAAGTATACACTTTTAGTGTTTTTAATCGCTGAACTCTAAAATATGTAAACACCCGACGTTCGTCTGTCTAACCGACTCTAACGTCGTCTGCAAACTCACTCACCCAATGACACCCATCTTTATATGCTTCGATATTATAATACCTACATAATGTTTAGAAATATATACCATATTGCTACATATTTATATCATAAAACGACATCACCTAGTGCAAACACAGAGTTAAAAATACTTAAAAGTCATCAATAATTAGCAAACAATTATAAACTGACTGGTGGTATCTGGCAACGTGACGCTCATGTCTATAGTAAATAGAGAGAGGGACAAAATTTCTCCATGATCACCAAGATGGCGGCTGTCCAGTCTCTCTTTCTATGGGGTCTCTAATGTGCACCACTATTAATTCCTGAGTAATTCCGTGTGCACTTCCAATCCACAGTTCCTTCATGGACGAAAATAGTGTTGTCCCTGAGTGGTAAGACGGCCATCACTTCAGCATATAATATCATCTGGTATTACTCCACTGAACTCTTCTCCACCAAGTACAGATCAAGAGTTATGGGAGAATCTCATATGTTTGCCAGGCTGAGTAGTACTTGCTCACCCTACATTAACGACATTTTAGTAAGTGTCCTGGAGTTTAACAAAGATGGTGTTATAAAATATGAGGGAGAAATAAATTAATAATGGTCCCATGTTGTGAGCCAAATTTGTGAAATTAACGTAACCAGCAATTATTATGATAGAGACTTTGTGCCGGTTTGTCATCAACATTGCTATGCACCGTCTCGTAAATTTCTCTTATATCCACATAATACTTAAAGTTAATGGGTTCCCATGTAATTATGCATAATTAATAGTAGTAATATTAATTTCATAAGGGCACACACAGTCTGCTTACGTTACTCTACTATATATTGTAAAACAAACACCAACAATGATTAAGTCAAGATAAATACACACACACACATTAGTCATACACAATCAATTCTACTCGCCAGCTAGCTAATGTACTACTGGGTTGAATTACGGCACTTTCTTTTCTATGTAGTGCATTGATTTCTAAAACAGATTCACAAACACTCTTATTTAACAAGACATCATTGGATGGCAACACTGCCCCTTAACCCTTAACGTCCGGACCGCGGCCATAGACGGCCCCAGGAAGCCTCCGGGTCGTGTCTTACACCCCTGCCATGTGGTGACCGGGCGAGATGAAGCACCGCTATTGCCAATGTCGGCATTTGCGAGCCCAATTTGGCGTTTTTTTTTTCACTTGGCTATACTTCACCACCATCCCTACAAATCACCATCGTCAGTCAGTGTGTTACTGACTGTAAACATGGATGGATGTGGATTAGATTTCTCGTGCGTGTCCGATTCTGTGGTGCGCCATGCTTACTTACAACACTGACTGCCACCCGCGCGGGCCACGTTCAGTTGTCGTCAGAGCCACTCCACCTAAGCGAACACAGCCGCACTCAGACGAGAAAGTACCCTTCATTCCTCACTTACTTTCTCGGCAACAGAGAGTTGTAGAGAGCTGGGGTTGGTTTTATTGGAAAGAGGAAGAGTTGATGGTGCTAACAAGACCAAATTTAAGTTGTTCAGTATCGTAGTTTAGACGTACAGAGTAAGTGGAATAGAGCGATTTTGGAAAAATCGGCCAAAAGCGCCCGGCCAGGCAGTAGGGAAAGTAAGACTAGCCCCGGACTGACAAAATGGCTATCCATAGTTATCCTGTCGCGGAGGGGTTAACGATGCCAGCGACCACTCGCCCTTTGCAATCTTTATTTTTTTGTGACCTTGACTGACCGATTTTGCACAAAAGTTAATAATTTTGTTTTATGATAAATATCTATCAATAGAAAACAAATGAACATCATACGGCTAAACCTGTGGACGCTAGACCTAAAACAGACACTCGCCCTCTGCTATTTTTATTTTTTTGTGACCTTGACCTTCAACCGATTTTGCCCAAAAGTTAATCATTTTGTTTTATGATGAATATCTATCAATTGAAAAAAATTGAACATCATACGGCTAAACCTGTGGACGATAGACCATAAACAAACACATGAACAGATAAATAAATATCTGGCACCGAAAACAATACACCCTCCCTTCGGGGCGGTGTAATTATAATAATGCAGAGCACCATATTCTCGGCCTGTTTTACAGCCTAGTAACATTACGTTACATTATAGCAAGAGTCAAAGCTAACACTTTATTTAGGTACTGTTTTAGACCTTTTCTATGGCCTCCTAACCTTATGTTAACATATAAAGAAAACAAAATAAGGCAAAGCTAACACTTCACTTATCTTTTGGTACTGTTTCCGGACCTCCTACATAAATACATTAGCTTAATCATTAATAATAAATAAACAAGAACATGAAGGAAAACCCTTCAAAAGCTCCGGCTTTTAATGATACAAGTGAAATAATAAAATATCAATATGTAAAAGTCTCAAAAATATTAATTATGTTTCATCTGGATTTTCGTATTCATATGGTTATATAGAAATTTTGAAAATGAACCCTTTTTATTAAGGGTGAACCCCTCGGTTGAACCCCCTCTCAGTTGAACCTCTTAAATATTGGTTGAACCCCTTTTAAGAAATGGTCACCCCAAGAAGAAAAAAAAATGATAATAATAATAAATAATTCAATGTCGGTAAAAGAAAATGGATGGGAGGAAAAGAATGAGTGAGTTGAACCCCTTTTAACCCCTAAAGACCGGTTGACGAGATAGACCGTCATACGGTTGAAACCGGGTCACACCATATACCGTTACAGCGATTTAGCGCCATGTAGGGCTAGTTTTTCTTGTCATTGGGCGAGAAAATACACTCACAATATCGATCCGCTACCCACTCAGTCGATTCTGGGACCCCACGATGGCTGGGCGATTTTTAAGTATTTGCCATTGTCCGAATTTGTGCTCTAACGATTGTAAGACAATACTGTAGTGAATATATGTACGTGAGTGACACCATGATATTCCTACAAGGTTACAAATTATTATTTAGTGTATAGATCATGACACACGATACATAATGGGGTAGTAATAAGAAAATAACACTACAAAACACACCCATGCAGGCACAATTGATAGTAAATATACGTGTTTCCTACGGTACAAGTCGGTTTGTTTATCATTTTCTAAGTGACAGTTACACGATGATATATTCCTACAAGTGTTCATACTATTTTTAGTGTTGAAATCATGACATACTATACATAAAAGTAGTAATACGAGTGAGTTGACAAGGGAGTTACGCGGGAAACTGGACTCTAAGCCGTGGTCGAGTCTATCCTGTGCGTACATACAGACATACTGCAGATTCGCGCGCAAACATGGTCTACTTAAACTCGCCCTATCTCCACAATTATTCATCGTACAGCCCTCCCGATGGAACCATTGGAAAGAGGAAGATGGAACAATTTTGAAGTCAGTACACTATATAGGTTAAGAGTGTGAGCGTTGTGAATATAGGGCAAATCGAGGAATTTTGATGATAGCGGCAGGGACCCCCCCTCCCAGTCTGCAGGGGTTAAGGAGTTGTCGCCCCAAGAACAATAATTCCGATAAAACCTAGAGCTCTCGGTTTAGGCCGGAGCTAAAAATAACACTTGCATACATTCATCACTTATATTTAACTTCCTAGATGGTTGTGTACACTTGGGAAAATTAAATATCTGGACAGCCGGCTAAAATAAGCCAGCTGTTTGCTAAGACGCTCTTAATCACTCGATTATCTTGTCAGTCAACATAATTTACCAGCTGAGTAATCAACAGTGTTGCTGAGAGTCTTCAGGTAATGTACCGTGAACCTCGACCACGTGATTATGTACAGTACTCTCGTCGGTGAAGGATCAGAGTGACGAGTGACTAAGTCAGAGCAAGTATCCTACTGTAGCAGAACCAAACGTCAAATGAGGAAGAGGCAACTCAGGCAAGCGCTTCCCAGCTTATAATTATAACCTCGGTCGTAGGTTTAAATAATCCCCGCGTCGCCATTGGTTATCACTTCGATGCGATGCAAGAACGTGATTGGTTCAGAAAGTCAAATATGTAAACATGTGACTTAACAGAGTTCGAAATCCTGCCTCTCCTAAATTCCTATTTCCTGGCTATCAAACATCTACCTATTAGTATGTAAAGTATATGATAAACATGTCAGATTTGAAGGGTTTACTTCAATCAATGAATTAATATACTTGGCATATAAGTTAGGACTTAGGAGTACGAACGAGTGTAGCTGCAGCTACACTCAAATCAGCTGGTTGCTGGTGGACACAAACCAACGCAATTTAAAAGATTTTCATAACACGGTACTCGACTCGTGACAGATGGGTTTCAGTATGTAGTGTGATCTGGAGTTTAACAAAGATGGGTTTTAGTATGTAGTTATTTAAGGGGAGATTATCTTGATAGTAAAATAGAAGGCTACTGATTTCTCCTAACTACACCAGAGGACAGACTCCCCCAACGGTTCTAATAAGGGAATATGTTTCATGGCATTGTTTGGAGGAATTAGAAACTTTTGAATTTACCAACCATTAAGAAGAGCCTTTATTGATGTTTAGGAAAGAGAGAGAGAGAGAGAGAGAGAGAGAGAGAGAGAGAGAGAGAAGTTGCTAGCCTTTGTTAATACCATTGAGGTATAAACTATAAAATACGGAGAAGGCTTCCCAGCTCAGTACTTGGGATGATCTCTCAGTTGTCTCCTGTTGCTGCCAGTATCTCATCAAACAACATTTATGATAAACAGTTTGCCATAGGACGTGTGGCACAGGCAGACGTTGCAGCATTTTAGTTTAGTTTTACCTCACTTCCTTCGTAAATATATTTTGTTATATAGTTCTCACTTTACCTGTACGTGGAATATTATAGTTTTATTACGATATCATTTCACACATCCATAGGCAGGGATAATGGTTCATAAAGTGAGGAATATATAATTCACAACAAGATGTGTCCAGATCAGCTGACCAAAGTTTAGGTGTACTGTACTTGACAGACGACCAATAGAAAACTGGCTTCATGTCTTGCCCTCTCCATATTTTATACCTCCACTAGCAGCGATACCCGACGTTGTCCGGGTGAAGATCCTACATGTGGTTTTGTCAATATATTTCCTCTAATTATTTTTATGTGAACTTATTAGGAGGGTTGGAGGAGTCCATTATCCGGTGTGGTTGCTGGTCCCCCAGAGAAACCATGCCAGCTTTACAACCACAAAAGTTATCCATGACTCAACTACAGCAGAAGGTGGCATTGTAACAGCCACAATTAAATAACAAGGCCCAAGTGGCGAAGTAGGCTGCAGGGGTACTGGGATCGACCCCCCCCCCCCCCATTTTCATTGTCCTTAGATTAGTATTAAATTTAGGGGTTCAACATTTTCTTGTTTAAATTAATTCCAAACTGGGCATGCAAGCCAGGCCTGCCTGCATCCTTGATGCTCGAGACCACAGAGTCTATGTTGAGAAAGCCATAAATGTTTAGTTGTTTTAAACTGACAGTTCAAGGAACACATAACCACCAAAAATAAAATTAGACTAAGGACATTCCCGGGACTACACCGGTCAGTTGGTGTATCATTTGTCAACATAATTTTTTTTTTTTTTTTTACCGGGAATTCGAACCTGGGATCTTTCGATTAAGGCCAAATAACAGCGGCTCATTAAACAAAACATTGTAGGCCAAGGACACTTCCCAGGCTTCACCGATAAAAGTGACATTACTATTACTCCTTGTGTATACACAACTGCATATATATATACATTCGTGTAGGCCTATGTATATAAAATACAAAATCAAAGGTGAACATCAAACAATGCTTACCAAAATATGATGGATAAAGAAAACAACCTATCTGCCCGATCTTAGTTGGTAGACAAACGGGATAACAATCGTGGCAACGAGACGTGAACTCTGTCAGAATGGCTGAACAATGTTGCATGTCAAACATGATAATCATTAAGAAGAAATATTCACCGTTCAGGCTACGAACAACTTTTTACCTTAGCTACACCTACTTATTGTGTAATATAGGTTCTAAATTTCCATATCAGCATTACTCAACCACTCTGCCTAAGAGCTCATGACTCATTGGTACGAGCAAATCTTTTTCCCGAATCTTCAACCCTGCTGACCATATTCCTTCCACAACTACACAGCGCCATCTATGAAGTGAACTTTGAGACAGAGTCAAGTTCACTACAGAGGGAGAGTGTTGACGATCCGTATAATTTTCGAGCTCACACACACACACACTGTTGCCACATCTACGATCTCTCGATACTGGGTGGCCCAGTCGGAACTGTAACAGACTGTACGTCGACACGTCGGTAATTCGGAGCGAACCATACATTTCTTTATCACCGACATATTGGTTAATCGGTCCTTAGGGGTTAATAAACGTGTTACTAATAAGAGAGAAAGAGTTGCTAATCTCTGTTAATACAAGTGTTTTATACTATTTTGTCATTGCTTCAGGGTGAGGCATTGATGTGGGGTCCATCTGCTGTGTTTAGTCTGGCATCACTGGCGGCAGCGTTCATCGTCACACTCCTTCCAGAAACCAAGAACAAAATTATGGCACAAGGAATTGACGACCAGCCAGAACACGTGTTGGAACAACACGACCAGCACGACCCACTACGAACCCAGCACGACCCAGCACAAATCCAGTACGACCCACCACGACCACATCCTAAAGACCATGAGGCCAATTTCCAAGTCCTTCTTGTATTGGTATCCAGGCACCCAACACGAAATATAACACAGATATAACAACATTGACCCCTAAGTCTTTTTGTAGTAAAGCAATTAAGGACCCTGTGATCATGTATGATAATTGAAGACTTCTGATTCCTCCTGACTATACCATGAAACAAGCTGGTGTTTCATGGCAATATTTGAAGGACTAATTTACTTCCAATTTTCCAACATCATCACAGGGTCCCTTATTAAATGTATACCTCATGTACACTCGTAATCCAAAATTTGTGTCCAGGTCTTGTTGAAGTTTCGAATAATTTGACAAACTAGTGAACCAATTACAAAGCTTATTCTGTTTCATATTTGCTTGAGTTCACTTAATATTCGATCAGGCTACTCAAAGCAAACCTGGTTATACATGTACGTATATTGTTTGATTTTGTTAGGCCTGGAAATCTCACTATGGTCACGTTTTCTTCAAAGTGATGCTTCATTGCCACAGGAAACACTTTTTAAATCTTTTATAAACCAAACTAAAGTATATTACTAGGAGAGGACTTGGAACTCAGTACTGACGCTAAATGACATGACAGTTTCTCCATCCCTCACTATGACTGGTACCATGCAGTGGGACATTCTGTATGGCAGGAGTACCACCCTCACTCGCCATTGTAATGCCCGTGTCTGTATGGGATACCGCTACAGGGGTGAGCAAGACCAATAGAATACTAGAATTCTCTAATAAAGTCTTGGGTGGGAGGTTGCTATGCGGCCGACTGCAGATTTACATCATGTCTTGTCCTTCATTTGACTATTTTTTACTCTCTCACATAGTATATCGTGATATGTGTGACTATTTAATTAACCAGCCCGATATTTTTGAAAATACTCGCTATAAATTTCCCGAATTCCTCAGCCCCTAGCAATGTCTATTTATAATGTTCACAATTAACCTGCTGTATGTTAGGCTGTCCCAAAGCCGGGACAATATAATTCCCTCGGTTTTGGGTTGACCATTATCGCATAATCATTATTATTTTATATGTAACATTTTTCTGCAACATTGTTCCTATCACTGCAATTTTCTGACTTATATGTATATGTCTGCATGTTTTATTTGTGCGTATATGCATGTGTATGTGTGTTTGTATGTGTGTATGTTTATGTACACTCGCGGTCAGAATGATTCGCAAACAGCCTAGTTTTAAAGGTTCGAACAACGGTGCGTCTCCCTACAACACACAGTTGTTCGAATCATCAAAGCTCGGCTAGTTGTGATTCATCATGGCAAGGGATCAGGCCACAACTTCTGACCGCGAATGTACAGTGGGCGGCGGGAGTGATGTCACCTCGCCTGCCCTGATTGAACCCACGGTGTTCAGGGGCTCGTGTCAGTGGATGTCGTGGGGCTGGCTGTGTGTTTATTATTGTTACTTCATATTATTATCAATGTTATCTTTGTTTTCTTTCATGACATTACCGCAATTATTTACATATGTTTACTCATATTAATTTCCCACAATGTATTAAATAAATTCATGGCCTTTAACGACAACGTTCCCCAGAGTGTTGGGGCTTGTAATAAAGGTAAATAAAGAACTTAACAAAAAAACGTGATAGTGTAAATACAAATAAGGAATACGAAAGGATATGAGGTAATTTAGTTGATTAAACCATTAATTCGTTCACTCGTCCAATCATCAATTCATTTCCTCTCTCTCTATATATTATAACTAGACCATAAGTACATGACAATTTGTATAGCCTGACAGATAAACAGAGTCTCTTCATTTAGATATATAGATAATAATAATAATAACAAGAGAATCTCCCCTTAAGATAAAAAAATTGTACGATATTTTTTCGTTTCCAGCAGTGGCAGCGTCGAATGTAAACAAACCGAGTGTGTTGCCAT